>CAUYRH010076956.1:0-44223 GCA_963574655.1 Perodicticus potto
TTGAAAATGTATTCATTTTGCTATGAGGGCTATCTCTCACAGTATGATCAAAATGTTTCTGATTGTATATGAAGCACATTCTGCCCTATGATTGCACCAATGTACACAATTATGATTGAATAAAATTATTTAAAAAAAAAAAAGTAGAAGGTGAGGAGGAGGGGCAACAGAGGACAGGTACTGACAGTCTCCGTGAAGGAGCCTCTGCCAGTTGGTCCTAAGGTCGCCAATACTCAGACTCAGATTTGAAAAGGGAGGCACTTGACAGCTGTGCTGATAACTGCTAGGGGGTTCACTAAGGCTAGTTGAGGAGCACTGGAAAAACAGCAAAATGAAATACTTGTGCTATTAGAAAAAGCTTTCCCTAAAAGAAGAAAAGAAAAGAAAGGGAAAAAAAAAGAGAGAAAGAGAAAGCTTTTACTGCCAGAGTGAGGAAACATCATTAGGAAAATAATGACAGGAGCAGGGCATGTAATCAGAAATAGAAAAATAACAGGGAAGAGCCTGCCCCTTCTTTCTCTTCTAGCATCCTGGATTCTCTGTAGTGCCTCCTTTAAGCCAAGTCCAACAGGGAGTCAACTAGCAAAACGGAAATGCAGCTTGTAGTATCTTAGCCCCAACAACCTAAAGCTGATTACGGCCAGTGAGTTTGATGCTAAAAGGCAATAGCTTAATAACTAAAGCTCAGAGATTCAGACACTTTTAGAAACAGATATCTCTGAAACCTCCAACATGCTGGCTCCCCAGTGGTTCATGAGATTGTATTTTTTACAGAAATGATAGAGTAATTCAACACAATGAACTTTCAACTGCAGAGGAAAATACAAGAACGTTGCTAATTTGTTCCAGGAAGTGAGGACATTCACACTCAATTGTTCATGTGGATGGGGCCATTGCCTACAAGAGACTTCATTCACTTTCATTGCTAAAGCTTCCTACAGTCAATGGAACCATGGTTACTGAAGAATTGCAAAGTTATTTACGGGGAATACTGTCACAAATTCAGGGGAGATTCACGAGCTCCGAGCATGAATCATGCTTTAAGTTTCCATGATTGCTTTCGGAGTGTGAAACTCTGTGTGTGACTGAATTGTCAAACATCTGCCATATCATTGCAAGATGATTTTATTCTGCCGGTAGAAGTACGTCTATCAAGAAGACAGAGTATCCTGAAACTTTAGATATAAACTATCTAAGTAGAGAAAATGCTGGAACTATTCTGTCATTTCTGGTTATATGCTTTGTGAAAGTATGTGTTCTTTTTATGAGCTTTATGGAAGTCTGTTTTCTTTCTAAAGCATAATGAAAGTAAAGCTTAGAGGCATATGGTAATTATCTGAATAAAAAATAAAACATGTCCTAGATTTTTATGGCCCCACATCACAAGATAAATTTATTCTTCACAGACCTGGAAGCTAGAAGCCAATTATTAAGGTGCCAGGATGGTGGAGGTCTAATGAGGACCCTCTTTGAGTAGCAGAATGTGGACTTGTTATATCCTCACCTGGGAGAGGAGAGCAAGCTATCCCTCTATGTTCCTTTCCCTGGGGCACTAATCCCATTCATGAGGAATCCACCTCCATGACCTAATTACTTCCCAAGGGTCCTACCTCCAAATACCATCACATAAGGGATTAGATTTTAACATAAGAATCTTTAGGGGACACAAACATCAGTCCACAACAGTACCAAAGAGAACTTTTGTTGAATTTTTAAACTTCAATAACTAGATATAGAGTTATGTTTATGAATGAATCAAACTATCTTTGATAAACAGGTTTTACATTGTTGCTTTAAAAAAAAATCTACAAAGTATACATTTGCTACATATAAATAGCCAAAGTTATAAACAGGTCCATAAACCATCCCAAACCTTTGAGGACAGTCATGTTGCAGAATTCAGAAGTTTTCTAACTTTGGAAAAATAATGTAACACATATACCCAAACACCATTTGAATATTCACATTAACCTAAGATAAATATACTGCAACATATAGTCTTATATCTATGCACACCAAATCACAATTTATTACAATTTCCTTACCAGATAAGTTACAAGCAAACTTGGTTGATTTTTAGAACAAGTAATGTGTTCGAATTATGAATAAAAGTTGTAAACTTCTATATTATTGACCATTGTCATAAATAAAATATCTACCTGTCTAAAAAAATGGTATTTCAATCTTATGTCCTCTAATAATAGCATTAAAAAGCTGTGTAAGTACAAAGTTTTTAATAGAAAAAAACTTTAGCTAGTTCATATGTGAAAGAAGAGAAGTTGAGAGTTGAAGATATGAAAAAGTAAAAGTAATAGTTGTTGTAAAAGTAATAGTTGTTGTAGGAATGTGAAACATAAAAAGCGGGAGATTCATCATTCTTTTTAAAATAGCATTTGCTGAGCGACTTCTGTATGCCAGGATTGTGCCAGATGTGGACAATTCAAAGATAAATAAAACCCAATTCCTGCCATCCAAGAGCCTTCAATATAGCTAAAGAAATGCAATAAAGTGTGAAAAATAATCTTAGGAAGAAAATCCATAAAAGTACAGTGGAACAGAAGGGAGGAAGTAATTGCTTCTTTTGCGGAAGGAAGGGTCAAAACATTTCATTGATCAGATGATGCTTGAAAAATAAGCAGTTATGTTTCAGGTTGGGGATGGGAGAACGGAGGGGACAGAGAAGATTACATTTATTCTGAGAAACAGTTCGAGCTAATGCAAATGGATGTGAGACCCTGAGTCACAAGAAATGATATCGATAGCTCAGATGGAGTTATCTGAATCAGTATCTATGCAAAAACCTTTTGAGTGCCTGCCATATGCTGTGTACTAGGTGCTATGGAAATTGCTGGGAACTTGTAATGGAGCACTTAAAATGTGACTTTTGTGACTAACTGAATTTTTATTTTATTTAATTTTCCTTTATAAAAATGTGAACAAATGTACTTTAAATAACCTTAACAAACCCATTATATGCTAGCAAATAACTATTTTTGTTTAAATAATAGTTTTTGGACCATGTAAGGAAATTCTACCCTGGAATTATTTATATCACTCAGGTGTATCCACTCCTCTGTTGCCCTGGGTATCCTGCTAAAGTCACACATGCAAAGTGACTGGTAATTTTGCCAACTCTCCCTGGGGCAGCACATAGTTTGGTGAGGTGTACGAAAGACTGGGACCAAGCCAGATTCTTCTAGTTACACCCCAAACATCCTTGCAGTATCAAGATGAAGTTAGACTTCACTTGAAATCATACTCTAGCTTAACTTTTTCACCCTTCCTAACTTGTTTTTCTCACCCCCTCATAAAGATTTCTCTTGAAAACATTCTCTTAGTAAGTCTCTTGCTCAATTCCCATCTCAAAGTCTCTCTTACAAATCCAAGTAAAAGTGTTAAATTTGATATGTCTAAGGGAGCTCCAAGTGGAAACGGAAAATAAACATCTGGATCTTAAGCCTGAAGCCCAGTAAAAAGATCTGGGTTTAAGATGTAAGTTAAGCAAGTCAAGTAATCGTAAAAATACAGGATTTAAAGCTATGAGAATGATAGGTATGATATCACCTAAAGGCAGACCATCGAAATAGACAGGAAGGTGGCATCCTCCCAAAAAGACATTAGGTGAGAGAGAAGGAACAAAGGAGAATGAAGAGTGACAAATGAAATAGGAGAAGCAGCAGAAGATAGTGGAATAGGGAAATTAAAGAGTATATTCTAAAAGGAAGGTGTGGTCAACGTCACAAATGGAGATGTGTGATCAGATTATTAGGTAGCTACCTAGATATGAGCAGGGTGGATGCAGTTAGGCTATTTGGGACAGGTCTATGCTTTGCAAAACGGCTTGACTTGCAGCAAATATAGCATTTAGGATTGCCCAAAGTGGACCCAGACACGCCAGCGTGTTGGCCTGGCCCCAAGTGCAGCTAATAGCTGCATGCCTCTTGTCTTTCCTCTTCTCCTTCTCCTGAGCCCTCCCCTCACGCTCCTGGTCTCTATTGTAATGTTTTGTATTTGCAGTTGTCAAAGGCTCCTCTATGAGTTGCATCGCCCTCTTAAGATAAAAGCTTTTGGAATTTTCTCCATGTCTGAGGCTGATTGAGTTTAAGAACTTAACTCTCAAAATGATCTTTTCCTCATAACTCTCGGGGTCTAGTGTGGTCTGTTTGGCCAGGGCATCTTTAATATTTTCTTCTAAGGCTTGAGTGACAGTAGCCCCTGCCCCGTAACTAATGACTTTCTATCTGGCCGTACTGAGACCAGATTTTATGCGTGATGCATAATAATCTCATTCCCACCATTGGGATTGGTCATTATGACCCCAATTGGGATCAGCTGCAGGCACAGCTATACCCCCCCCTGCCCCCGGCCCCCATGGGGTACCTTTCATTTGAGAGATGAAGGTTGTCTGCAAATGTTTAAGCCTCTTTTAGCACCCATTCTTTTTCTGATCAAAATCTTTCCCAATATAATTTGAAGTTCCTTCCAAGTAAGATCATATGCTAAACAAAGATGTTGAAAAGCTTCAACGTATGAGTCAGGGTCACCAGTGTAAGAGCCTAAATCAGTTTTGATTTGTTTTAACTTGGTAAAGGAAAAGGGCTTGTGAACTAGTGCTGGACCAAACCTTCCTCCAGTAGCCTCAACCAGGGGCAGAAACTTGGTGCCTTTTGTCTCAGCCCATGTGGCCTGGTGTATGGTGAGAAAAGTTCAGGCATAGCGGGTGGAAGGGGCTACAGAGGAAGGACCAAGGCAAGAAGGTAGAGATGTTCCCATGAAGGATTTAGCCTTTGGGTGATACAGGTCATGTTGATCTCTGAGATGGAATAATATCTAGGTATATGAGACCTCTAACATTTACCCGGATGCTTACACAAATTGGCTAAGGCAGTTAAGGTGTCATAGTTTAAGTTTCTGTTAAGTGGCCAATGTTGTGAATTTTTTAATTTATGTTGGGGTCAAGCTGTATTACAAAAGGAAATCAAACACTTTTTAAGGATCGAAGTATTTCCAATTAGAAAGAATACATCCCAATATGCTGTCAGGTAGAATAGACAACGGGGGACCAGATAGGAACAGGAAGGAAAAGAGCCGACAGCCTAGTATCGCAGGGTCTAATCAGCCAGCCTTGCTGCCAGAGGGTGGTGTCTGCTGGCCCCTTCAGATGTCTCTGAAAGAGAAAGTCACTTACCAGTGAGCCAAGTGATACCTCTGGCTATGCTCCAGGGATGCTGTGTGGCCACGTTTAGAGGGAAGCCTCAGCAAGACGACTTCTCTGTAACAGGGACTCTCAGTAAGGAGACTCAACCAGTGCTGGAAGAAAGGAACAACATGAAAAAGGAGAAAGGGATGGACGGGATATTAGGCCATGGCGAACTGTTGCTGCCCCTTGGCCAGCACTAGGAAAAATAAACATGTAAATGGGGAGAAGAAAAAGCTGAAGGACAAATTTGTCAGGTATAGGCATTCTTAAACTAACAGGCATGATACATTGCCCATTCAGCTGAGAGATAGGTTCCCACTTTGCCAATGCTGCTAACTTTCCTAAATAGCTAAACAGGAAGGCAACCGTGAAAAGCTGGAAAAGAGGGTTGATCTCTCAGAAAAGGTACATGGGAAAAATCTCTTTATCCCCACCAGGTCAGTGTCTGGCACTCCTCTTCTGACCACCTTCTAGTATAAATGAAAGGGAAGAGACCAACTTCTGGAATGCAATGTAAATCAAAAGAAACCATTTACTAAACATGTGCCCAGATGCAATAGTGCTAATCAAAGATTCTCCCTCATACTGATGCAGGACATCTGGCGCCATGGCCAGCTCAGTGGAGCTGGCGGACCTGCCGCCTCCCCCTTGGCGGTGTCGGTGCGATGGCAGCGCGGCTGAGGAACCAGCGAGCTGGATGACAGGCAAGGAGAGGGACCTCCGACCCCCACTGGAGGCTCCAATAGCCAAAAAGACCGGAAAACTGCCAAGGAGACACCTGCGCCTTGGTGTCTCCTTCACTTTACACTTAGAACTAAATACAGAACCCCCATTTCCTATGCCTAGGTCAATTTCATGTGAATTTCCTAGGCCTCAATTCCATGAATGGACTGTGTCCATTCATTAATACATTCATTCACCTTGCCCCGGCGGAAGGGACTGTGTTCATTCATTTCCTGGCCAAGGAACCCATACACCTATATATACCCCGAGACTAAGAGCCTAAAGGCGGAGACGGGAAAGACCAGGAGAGAAACGGAGAGAGCTTTTCTCTCTCTCTACCAGGAGCTTTAGTGTTTTTTTGTATTCTTTTCTATAAATAAATTCTGTCTTACCACTGATCTGTGGTCCGTGGATTTATTCTTCAAATCACCGAGACCAAAAACCTGAAATTCCGGTATCAATACAATGACCCCTTGTCTAAGACATCCATTAAACAGAAAACAGATGACTCCCTGGCACTCTATCCCCTACAACCAACTGCACTTCCTCAGTAGTAAAAGAAGAGTTAAAAGTGAAAGTAAATCATTGAAACACACCTCCTCCTGGTTGGCTCACCAAAATGTTAGAGCAGTACAATGGCTCGAAGTCATGGCCAAAATGATTGAAAAGAGAAAGTAAGGTTGTAATAACAAAAAGAAAGTATTCATTAATACTGTGCAGCAAACTAGGGCCCATCCTAATAACTGTGGAAAGTGCAACCTCTGTGTTTTATAGATAATTTTGAGGACTATCAGCTGATTCTTGGAAGTCTCTCAGGTTCTAATTAACTCTGTTCTCAAAACATCTCACCTGCAAGGTCTTAAAAACAACCCACCAACAAAGTTTTAATCAGCCTCATTCCTATAATAGCCCAGGTCATCCTGATCCAGACCAATCCAAAACAGCTTAACCAGGCCTGCCCTGCTCATATCTAGCTAGCTACAGACCTAACAAGATGACTCAACAAGAGACAATCCAGACATCAGAGAACAGAGATGGCATCATTGGAATAGAAAACATACAGTTTATGCAGACATTTTTTAAAGGTAGTTTGGGTGAACTATTTATGTGAAAGTAATATGATATAGGACAGAGGAAGGATAAGATATGTGCAAGAAAATACAGTTTGCAAGAAAAGTTTTTAGAGAAGTTGATTAATTAAGGGAGCAGAGAAATGGAATATGAGAGTTTTATTCAATAGAAACAGATACAGCAATGGTTAAAAAAAAGAAAAAGGAAAGAGGATATACTCAAAGAAGTCAATTTGTGAATAATATCATAAGGTTTGGGATCAAGAGTGTAATCCTATACTGAAACAGAAATCAAGAGGAAAACATGGTTGTGACTCAAGGAAAAGTATGAGGCTGTCAATTAACTTCACAAACTCATCCTAGAAAAAGTGCTACATACCTCATCAGTGAATATCATTACAATCACCTCCAAGTGCTCCCTTGGGAAGCTTTGCACCAAGGCCAGCACCTAGTCCACCCTTCAAAGCAATCTTGGAACTCTATTTCTGGAATGACCATTCTACTCTGATTTACCAAGGTTATGAAACCTTCCTGAGCTGTTTGTGCAGTGTTGCCAATGTAAGTGTATGGTCCCAGGTTGGCAAACTTAAACATCAGACCTCGTATAATGTATACTTGGTGGTGGAGAGATATGGACCACTCCTCTGTTGGCTATTCAATGACATATGAGAGGAAATTGGTGGCTAAAAATAATATAAAAGATAGAACTAGAGAGGTTTGAGTAAAGACAAGTGATTTCAAACATTAGGGAGGTTACCACTAGTTCTACAGATAGTTTTCTGGGGGGGGTTGTTTTTGAGACAGAGTCTCACTTTGTTGCCCTTGGTAGAATGCCATGGTGTCATACCTCACAGCAACCTCAAAATCTTGGGCTAAAGTGATTCTTTTCCCTCAGCCTCCCAAATAGCTGGGACTATAGGTGCCTGCCACAATGCCTGGTTATTTTTAGAGATAGGGTCTTGTTCTTGCTCAGGCTGGTCTTGAACTCCTGAGCTCAGCAATCCACCCACCTCGGCCTCCCAGAGTGCTAGCATTGTAGGCATGAGCCACCGCGCCTGGCCCCCTACTACTAATATTGTGGATTGCCCAACAGTATGTGATGACAATTTTAGATGTGAGTTAATGTGTTTGCTAAGTGAAATAGTTTCTTTAATTTTGTGTTGATAAGATTGATCTAGAAAAGACATTTTGCAAGAGAATTCAAGGAAAAGAAATGAGGAGTAGGAATCAAGCTAGGAAAAGAGAAGAAAATAAATGTGAATAGACTGATAATACATGGGGGAGAAAAATTGAGATATTTCACATTATACAACCTTTATATTTTTCCCAATGAGGGAATAAGTGGTAGAAACATTGTTAAAATAAATTTCATTGTTAATAGGGGGAAAGAATAGTTGGTTACCGAATAATTTTTATAACCAAGTTTAATAGCATGTAAGATACTGACAATATAACAAGATAAAAGGGGGAAATTACAGCTGCTCACATAGTTAGAACGCTTTTATTTAACATATGCATGAAGAACTAGAAGAAAATTCACAAAAATGTTTACTGAATGATGGGGCTTTTATTCTTTGTATGTTTGTCTATGTTTTAGGAATCTATCGCTGCATTAAAAATTACCCACAATTCAAGGGTACAAAACAACAATTATTTTACTATGCTCATAACTCTACGGGTCAGGAATTTGAGCATGCCCTATCAGTGGTGGCTGGTATCTGCTTCACAGTATCTCATATGTCACCTGGAAAGAATTGAACAGATGTCTGGGATGGGTTGGCTGGGCCCATACATCCAGGGTCTTACTACAGTTGGAATGCTTCCATCACTCCAACATTCATAGATTGGAACCTAATACCCAATGTGATTGTATTAAGAAATGGAGCCTTTGGGGAAGTGTTCCACTCTCATGACTGGATTAGTGCTTTTAAGGGAGAAGTTGAAGGTAGTGTCCTAGTGTCCTTCTGGCCTTCTACTCCTTCCTTGATGCAGCATGATGCCACCTGGAAGCAGAAAGCAGCCCTAACCAGATGATGAATCTGTTGGCACCTAAATCTTGGACTTCCCAGCTTTCAGAAGCATGAGAAATAAACTTCTATTATTTACAAATGAACTGGTCTAAGGTGTCTATCGTGGCATGAATGGACTAAGATAAGCCTCAAAATTCCTACTTTTCCTCATGGTATTTACTGGACATGGTATGTCTAAGATGGTTCTTGCGTTCATGTGTCTAGTACCTGTGGCTGGGACAGTGGAGGACTTGCTGCCACTGCTCTCTCCAAAAATGGGATATCTATATGGACTGCTTGGACTTCCTCGTAGCATGGAGATCACAGGGTATTTGGGCTTCATATAGGAAGGTGGCTTCTTCCAGAGTAAATGTTATAAGAAAAAGACAATGGAGAAATTGACCATCCTTTCTAAAGGAAATGCTTGGAATCGGCATAATATTGCTTTTGGCATATTCCAGTATCTAAATCAGCAAACAAATCCAGGTTCAAGGGGATGAAGTAATGGACTTTACTTGTCATTGAAAGTATAAGATTTTCATACAGGGATGGGAGACAATGATATTGTTTATCATGGAGACAAACTAAGAATGGAAGCATTTTGAGCAGGCAATGATTTTTATTCAAAGGGTGGTATTTTACTACTCTGTAAAAGATAAGTCAGAGGGAAGGAAGATTGGAACAGGGGAGAATATTTATAGGGTGTTACAATAATCTAGATATGAGATGATGGTGGCCTGTTCTAAGGAAGTAGACATATAAAGAAAACAATAGACTGATTAAAGCCCAGTTCTGCTCATGACAAATTGGTCTCCATGGCTCTTATTTACATCATTTGGGTTCATGGCTCCACACTCTAAGTCATACTTCCTTTTCTTATTACAGATAATGGCCTAGGGTTGCAGATGAGCAGCCTTCCTAATTGAATCCTGCCTGTATAAGCTTGGAGGTCGTAAGCACTCATTCTGAAGTGTTCTGTCCCTCAGTTTTAACCTGAAAATACATTTTCTTTCTCTAGTCCCCATGTTACTATAGGCGACTGTGTTGCTGGACTTCTACCACAACTTAACATGGATCATCTTCTATAGCAGTCTCCAGGAAAAATTCTCCCACAGTTTTTCAAAGTGTTATTCCTATTCTCCTTAAGAATATTCTCCTAAGAGCTTTTCCTTCTCCTGCTCCCAGCTTAATCCCGAACACAAAGACACATACTTTAGGTCTCTGTTAGGGCAGCACTGCATTCCCAGTACCAATGACCATAACATATAGAGTTCAATGAAAAAGTAAACATAATAAATGAGCACTGTATACCTGGAATTTATTACAGGCATTAAACCTTACACAATAGTTGCGATTTCTGGGGAAATAATGGTCTAGAAGGGGATGGTTGGAAGATTGTGGAAATGTCACAAACCAGAGACTACAAAGAGAAGCTGGAAAGAAAGTGTAAGGAAGGTTGCTGCCTTGGGATCTGCTGTGGGCCAGAAGTCACTGTCAATCAGAGGATTTTTTGGACACACCGAAGGGAACCGTCTAGGGCAAATCAGAACGTGTGAAGACAAATCAGAACCAGCAAGGACAAACGGTAAACTATACAGGTCTCTCATCGTATCTAACCCCAATGATGCAGGTGGTCTGCAGATAAAGGTGGTCCAGGTTGCTATAAAATCACACACATGCCTGGCTCAGGACCCAGAAGAAGCATAAAGAGGAGATTCAGCTGCTCCACACAGGAGGTGAGTTAGCCTGCATGAACTGCAAAAGCACTGGAAGCCCTGCATGAACTTGGAGCGTTAATCTAGATACATACAATAATCTAGATATGTGTGTAGTCAGCACATTTTTTGTCTATAAATTGCAGTACATACAATGCACTAAAACATTTTAGGCTTTGCAGACCATGAAGTTTCTGCTGCAGTCCCCGAATTATGTCATTCTAGCATGAAAATGGCATAAGACCATACATAAACAAATGTGGCTGTGTTCTGATACACATTTATGAACAGAAAAGGCATTGTATTGGATCTGGTTCAAGGGCCCCAGTTTGCCAGCCAAGCTTTTAGACCACAGTGACTGCTGTTTCACATGCATTGTCAAAATCCTGTACAAAGGTATCTTGTGGCCCACCCTAAACTTGAATCATACAAGGAAAAGAATTCTGAAAATTATAGTTCCACATTAAGTATGATGGCACAGTCCAAAACCAACAAACTGTGTTCTGAAATTTTCTGCAATTATCATGCATAACTTTAATAATCAAAACCAACAACTCATAAACCCTACAAAAATACACCTGTAGCAAATAGTGCCTATTCATGCCCTTACGACCAAGAGAATTTTAGTAAATATTAACTGGATGCATGTGCCTTTCAGAATTGAGGATCTTTCATTAGGAATGTCACAGAGGTGATGGACTCCTTGAACAGACTCAACATCTTTTCCAGGATAGTTCCCACTGGAATCATCAATTTAAATGGTAATTCTTAATTCAGAGAATTTTGGAGGATGGTATTTTATCTCCTCGGTCCCATTTAAGGTGTATATTTCCGTGGAGTGTTTCTTTAAAATAAATTTTAGTAGCACAACCCTTTCTTCAGATGAAATCTTAATCAGAAATGGGAATAAATAAAACATAAAAAAGAGCTTCTACTTGGAAGTGTAAAGAAATAAAGAGATAAGAGTTGAACACCTTCTCACTGAAACAGGACTAGAGAAGGTGGGCTGTTTGCATTACAAAGGTGGCCGCTCATGGCAGACCTGACCATTTTTCTTTTTTGTATAATTTAGATTTTAGTACATTAAGGCACACCTGAAGTTTGCATTGCAAGCACTGCTGTCAACACATGCCGTATACTGACATCTCTTTTGCCAATGAATGGGGTTAAGAGAAAACAGGTAAAGAAAAATACAAAATATCGTTCAGAAACCAAAGCGATGTGAAGACTGATGAAGAAAGTTGTCATAATTTTTTCTAATACTAACATCATCCTTTGTTTTGATAACTCAGGCTACCTGGATATCCTAGGAGACCAAGGTAAAGATCTTCTTTTATCCAGATTTCCATTAATTCCTCACAGAAAGGTGTCAATTTTAATGAAAGCTCTAAAAACCATTATTTCTTGTAATCTCTAGGCACAACATTGTTGAAAGAGGAACCATTGTTTTTTAAAAATTTCTATGTATTGCTATAGGATGCAGAGCTCCTAAAAAAGCTCTTAAAGATCTGAAAATTCTATCCCCACATCCTCTAAACACTGAGCAGATCTGCAAAACAATTTGTTTGATTGACAGGAGAGAACTATTTCAAATGCCAGTGGGTAGCCTTCCAGGGAACAAGGCTACAACAAGAATGTTTTTCCCCTACAGCTAATGGCTAATCCTGGCGCTGAGCCCTTGGCTGCTGCTTCCCAACATGGGTATCCTTTTAGGAAATGCGCCTGCCACAGCTTGCCTCAAACTGATACAGTGTCAAGATGCAGAGAAAAGAAATGAGTTTAAGAAAGAAACAACTGGACTCTATTAGCATGGTATCCATTAGAGCATGGGGTAGAGTCAGCTGGAAGGGCAAACAGGCTTTTGCCCAGACAGAAGTCCATTCGTTCACAATAGTAACATCCTAGCTTCTGACGATGAAATATCCTCACACCCTCAACTACCATCTATGTTATAGAACACACTTCCTTATTAGCTTATTTTTTACTTATTTGAGTCTTTGAGCTTCAGAACAGAAATCCTCAGAAATCAAAGACAAAAAAATAACTTAAACAAAGTGGAGCTTACACGATATAGAGTCATCTCTATACTAAGCTTATCTAATTGCCTAGACTCTAAGATGACACTACAGAAAACAACTGAGGTCCACAGGTGCACACACGGCTTACAGAAAAATGCCCTGTTTCGGGATCCCGGGGTTTATGAACAAAGGTTGCCCTTTGCCTCGTAGTTGTCTCTGCTGTTTGAAAATCCTGGTTTAGGATTTGACTGTGCCTCTCAGGTTTAGAGACAACTCAAAGCCTTTTCTCAAAAAATTAAAAGTAAATATAATAATGGCCATCCAGAATGACAATGCAACCCTCTAAAGAATATAAAACAGAGAGACTAGCGAAGTCCCCATTTGGGAAAAGGCCATTTTTTTAAAGGAAACTATGTAATATTTTCTATATAAATTATTAATATGATGAGTATAAGATTATAATTGGGTCTAATCTAATAGATATTAATCAATTGAAACTCATACATGTTCACAAAATTAAGGTAATCTCGAGTATACTTTTTCAGAACTTCAAATGTCTTCAAGAAATCATTAAATAATCTCTGGAAGGAATATTAACTTTTAAAAAAATGTTTTCCAGTTGTTTTTAAAGGTTAGAAAATTGGTACTTGTCAGATCAGAATGGGTAGGAAAATCAGAAATACCCACATCACCCAAGCCATTATGATATGTGACTTTGGCATTCTTCCATTGATATATAATTAAATTACATTAGGCATTGAAGCACACTATGTACCCAGCATTGAACTAGATGCTAGAAATAGAAATACAAATGACATTTATTTATTGCCTTCAAAACAGAGCTCGGAATGTAATGGAGGAAATAAAAAGTGTCGAAGACAATGTTAAGATCGAAGGCAATGTTAAAATTTCTGTTTGGTGAGGCTCACTTGGTAAACCATACATGGAAAATCCACCTTTCTCATTATGACACTTCTGTACTAAAGTGACAAGTGATTTACAAATAGTGTGAACCAAGTACTCTGGAAAAGTAATAAATGACTTGGTATAGCTTCACAAAGTAAGAACAACTGATCTGGCTCAATAAATAATATTCACTCAGCTTAGAAGGAAGGGGAAAGTGGGAAAAGAATGATCCATGGAGCCATGACAGTCCATCCTACCCAAGAAAAGACAGCCCATCGCGAACATTGGTTAGGGATTTATACAGAAAGGAGGGATCATCAGATAAAGAAAAGATTGCAATGAATCTTTATGGTAATAAAGTAGCTAAATAATCCTGGCTCTAATAAGTTTCACTGCTATAGTAAAACTATCTGCTGAATTCTGTGGTTCTAAAATTGAAAATGACACTGCTCTTTGTGTTATTTTGAGTCTTTATTTGCTTTCTCAAACCTCTACATGTTTTATTTCCATTTTGCAGGTAAGTAAAAGCATAAAGGCTAAATTCATAGCTATACGTCCTGATTAACAAGTCAATAATTCTTTAGCACAGAGTCTAAGGCAGAGTATGGCATACATTAAAAAACAGTAAGAATTTGAAGACAAAAATCCATGGGTCACTGTAATATATTTCTATTCAAAGGTTAAAACAGAACAAGTATTAGAAGGTTCAGTTTTGGACTAAGGGTGAAAATGGAAAAGAAGAAACAAATCAGAAAGGGACTATGAAGCAAGAATCAAATTGGTAGAAAGAGAAATAGATGTTCTACCCTCCAAAATCGGGGCAAAAAGAATACCCCTTGCCTCTGGGAAAACTGAGAAAGGGAACAGCGAGCCACAGTCACGTGTGTCCACTGTGTTGTCCTTTGCCAACCTTTCCTGCGGGCTGACTTCTAGGTAGATTTAGACACTCAGGCACTCGTGAAAGTTGCTTTTTATCTCAAGCCTTCCCTTCAACAGCACCTTTCAGCACTTCCAGTACCCACAGGACAACATCTCTTCCCCAGGCCTAGTTTCTGCCTCTCACACCCACTTGAAACCTGGAAGGCCAGGCTCCCTGGGCCTCTTCAGTATTGAGTCACCAGCTCCTTGCCCTGGCTCCAGCGCTGACTAGGAGGGGCTCCCTGGGACCAAGCACAGCAGAGGGGCGTCCCTGATCCTGTACAATACCAACTCTTCTCTACCATCCCAGCAGTAAGGTTACTAGCCACAACCTATATTAATCTCTGGATTATATCACCTTCCCTTTTTTTCTTTCAGCTCTACATCGCATGTGTAACTAGTAATTCATATTAAATCACCTCTTGTTGAAAGCAAAGCATCATTTCTCTTTTACTGACTAGACCCTAAGTTACCCAGTGCTCATTACCAACATTAGCCCCAGGAACAATTCACTAAGATTGGATTCTTAGAGTGAGTTGCTGAGTTTTGCCAATTTAAATGCAGGGACGCCATCGATTCCATTGGAAAATGGGATACTGGTAATCTATGGAAGCGTTGGAATCATGATTTCTGAAATTATCAGCTGATATTACTTGAAACAAACTGTCTATAGAGGATAGCAATTTAGAAGAACAATTGAATATTGCATTTAATTGTTATGGCAGTAATAGTTATTTTAAGCACTGAAGGGTGAGATACTACTTGTGAAGAGTTTGCGGAAATTCAATAAAAAATTCAAGGCTTTGAACTTCCAACAGAAGCAATGGTCAAAAAAATGTCTGTAGTATCCCTACAAAAATTTTTTGTTTACTTATTTTTGACAGGACAGATATGGCTGAAAACCAGATTAAAGTTCCAGTTTTGTGAGATGCTATATTACATGAATTTAATTCATATACTTACCAAGTATTTTATTTGAAAATAAACACATTGATGGAGAAAGAGTGTAAACATTGACACTTCAAATGCAAGCCTTTGAGTTGATGATGGAGAATTTGAGATATATAACCTTTGGCCAACTTTTAGAAGGATCTCTTTTACTGACTGCAGAGACCAAATTCCCATTACTTAAAGATCCTGTAATAACATTTCCCAAGGCAGTTGCCTTGCAAGAAGAACAATTTTATTTAAGATAACTTCACCATCCATCATTGCTTTCTTCCCCCTAACTAATTTCTGATAACATATTTCCCACTGAGAGTAAGTACAAAATCTGATCCAGTAGGCAATAATTTAAACACTAAAATATTGGCAAGATTTTTGTAATGTATATCAGCAGATACCTGGCACATAAGGATAGGAATAGATTCTAAGAACATTAGCCCAAGGAAACTGGAATACAATATTAGGCCAAATTTGTTACTCTGGTGCACTTACCTGAGACGTGGAATGCATGTGTTTGTGTAAGCAACTAAGATGGCTCTGCTAGTTGGCTTTGTTGGTTGACTAGATGAGGACTCAGCAGTGACCCATATTTAGCTGCCTATTTTTAATGCTTAGATGCCAGAACATCCCTGGCATATTATAGACAAAGGAATCTCCAAACAGACAGATGAAAATGCTAAAGGGGATTTGCTGTATGGGCCCAGAAAGCACTCCATTTTCTTAGGCATTGAAAAATGTACCAGTGAGGAAAGATTCAGCATCACTAGAAAGCTCTGTGGTGTCTGTTTTCTGCAGGTTAGAGGTAATAAGGGTCAGAAATAGCTCGGTGACCTGAGTTCCTAATTTCAATGGGCTACAAAACCTTACAGAGCCAACGGCCTAATGCTGAAGAAAATACAAGACAGAGGAAAAGAATGGCAATCAGATGGGGATTTCTGTTTTGAAGGGATAGTTGATGCTAGTTACATGACTATGGTGTCCTTAGGATTGAAATAAATTGATTAATTAACTAAATTATCTACTTACATCTAGAAAAACTCTAACATCCAAAATGCCACTGTGTTCTACTAGTCAAAGCAGGAACTCATGATGTCAGATAATGCCCAGAATTTTGACATGTATTTGGCTCATAATATGCTCAGATGTTCATGGTTATTTCCTCAATTCCAAGAGAAATAATTGAAATAGCCTGGTAGAAACCTCCATGTAGACTTTCTAAGCCATGGAGGGAGACACGCCAGAACAGTAAACTAAAAGCAATATCATATATCATTTCTGTGGAAATTGCCAAGATTATTTTCATCAATGAAACTTGAAAAATGCGGAACTGATGATAGTTACTAACCTTGAATGCTCTCAGCTGGACAAAAGGCAGATGGGTACTAGAGAATAACTGTGGGTTATGATGAGTTTAATGAAGTGGTGGTTCCAATCGTAGCTGCTGTTTAACTGTGGTCCACGTGTGAGTAAATCAGTGCAGGACATGAAGGTGCTTTTTTCTTTATATCAATTATAAAGAACCACCAAAAGCAGTTTCCTTTCAGCAAAAAGGATCAGCAATATTCCTTCATTATATATCTTGGATTATGTCAGCTCTCTTGTCATTACCGAGATGTTAAGGACCGTTATCACCTTGACATCCCACCCATACAATGTTAGTGAACAAAATGATACCTACCTGACTTTTTAAATGTAATTGCCAATGTATTGTACTTTTTAGAGGAGCTGAAATAGCATTGGATAATCCATTCTTCAAAGGTTTGCTAGAAAGCAAACCCTCATGAGGTAGTAAATTGAAAACTTTCCTCATCCATGAAAATTAATCTAACTTTTATTCCGTTTTACTGGTTAATCTTTATATTTTTTTTATCTTTTTATATTTTTCCACAAAATCATTTTATTATATTTTATTATTTAATTCTCTCATATCATGAATTTTTTTTTATCTCATGAGAGAAGGGATGAGCTAAAGTCTTTTAATACATATAAATTTCTCTATTTTGTAATTTTTATTTTATGAAATGGAGGTTATTTGGTTCATGGATATTCAATACTACTCTATTTTCATTATGAATAACTCTTTTTAGCATTACAAAGTGTCCTTTGTTGGTCAGAATTCTGCCTTGGCTAATCAGACTATGACTTCAAATTTGCCTTTGTCTTATATAATTTACCATCCTTTCAATTTCAAAATTTCTGAATTAAACTGTTTTATTTATTTATCACATATGGCTATAGAGAATGTATATTTCTATATATTTATATAAAGTGTTTTGCTTTATGATAAAACTTTTTCTGGAATTATGCAAGCAAAGTTCATCTACATTGATTAATATGAAAGATATTTCTGATCTTATTTCTAAGTGTAATATTTTATTATGTTTTCTTTACACAGAGTTTTCAAAAGACTTAAATTAGTGGTCTCATTTCTTTGCTTTATCTTTTATGTGTCACTCCTCTAATAGTCATGAAGTTTGTCTTTTGTTATATTCATTATCTTCATAATTACGACTTTACATAATACCTCTAGTTATCTATTTCTTTTGACAGTAATTATTCCTAATTTGAATAATGATAAAAGTGTTCTATTTTATTTTCTCTTTCTTAACCTCTTCTTTACTTCATAATTTTTGTCAATAATATTAACTTTATTATATTTACATTTGTACTTCTACTGCACCTATAATTACATGCTTGGGGTTTTTTCAGCTGTGAATGATTCCTTTGACTCTTAGCTAATAGAGTGCCTGGGTAATAAGTGAACTCATCTCCCATTTTTGTTCTTCCTTTTTCCCAATTCTAGTTAGCTACATCACTGGTACATATATAGGCATCTAACTTTCACATTCTGTTCTGTCACCATGACCTTCACATTGGTTTGAGTTCTGGTTTTATAGTTAGCTATATTCATTGTTCTCCACAAATTATTATGAGAGTTTGCCACAATTTTCTCAGCTCATTTCTTGGTTGAAATTCATTTTCTAATAGTTTCCTCAAGAAGGACTCATGAGAAAAATATTCCTTGGTTTCTTGGATGCTCAAAATTGTTTACCTGAAGTCTTTTATACTTGAAGAACAGGTTTGAATAAAAAATCCTTGGCTCACATTTCTTCTCTTGAATTTTTCTTTTTTTTTGGAGTTTTTGGCCGTGGCCGGATTTGAACCCATACCTCTGATATATGGGGCTGGCACCCTACTCCTTTGAGCCATAGGCACCGCCCCTCTTTGAATATTTTATTGCTCTTTCTCCACTCCCTGTTGCTGTGGAGAAATCTATAGATGGTTTTCTTCGTGCCCTCCCCTCACCCCCAGCAAGTGTCTTTCTGGGTCAGTTGGGGGGGTTGTTTTTGTTTTTGGTTTTTTTCTGGATAAAGTAGGCCCTTAAAATATTTAGTTTCAAATTTTCTGTTTGTCTGTGGGTTTTTTGGTTTTTGTTCTTCCTCTCAGAAAAACTTTTATTTTAAAATTTTTAGAATTTATTATTTTGAGACATTTCACTTTGTTGCACAGGCTAGAGCGCCATGGCATCGACCTAGCTCATAGCAGCAACCTTAAGACTCCTGGTCTCAAACCATCCTCCTTCCTCAGCTTCTTTTGTACCTGGGACTACAGGCATCTGCCACTATGCTTGATTACTTTTTCTGTTTTTACTAGAGACAGGGTCTCACTCTTGCTCAGGTTGGTCTGGAAATCCAGAGCTCAAGTGATCTTCCCACCTCGGCCTCCCTGAGTGCTAGGATTACAGTTGTAAGCCACCATGCAATGCCTATATCTTTCACTTATTTTTTGTTCTATTGTTTTAATTTGATTTTTTTCAGATTCTATAGCTATGCATGCCTTGGATATCTGCTTCTATAATGCACTTTGCTCTCTAATCCTTTAAAATTTTCCTTCATTTCTTCTGCATTATTTTGCTCCTTTTGGCTAGGCTACTTTTGAAAGTGATTTCTGTCTCCTAGTTTTATCAAAGTTGGGGATTAGAGGTCTATTTTTCATTTCTTAAACTTATTGATTTGAGTGATTTCCAAACAGGAAAGATGATATCTTATGTACTCATGTTTATATAAGAAAACCCCCTGAGGATTTAAATTAAAATTATTAACAAGATAAAACTGCCCTTTATTACCACCTCTACTTAAAATTTTACTGCAAATTCTGGAACATAGTAAAGAGAAGGAAAAAATGTGACAAAGATTGGAAAAGAAGAAATAAATGTTCATTATTCACAAATGTTCATAAATGTGTGATTTTTTTCTCACAAAGGCACAAATGTATGATTTTCTACATAGAAAACTCAAACCAAGTTCACCTATAAATTGTTAAAATTAGTAAGAGCTAAAAAGAAGATAAATAAAATATGAATATAGAAATGAAAAGTGCACATTTGTACCACAAAAATAAACAGTATGGAATTCAAAAAGCTTATAATAGTCACAAAATAAAGTATCTAGTAATCATTCTGAAAAAAACATAAAGAAGTTACTAAAAGACCTGCATGGAGAAAAATCATCAAACTCTTTAATATTAAGAAGACCCTAAAAGGAAATGATGTGATCTTCAATGTTAAGATGTCTCAATACCATAATGAGGCCAAACCTGCCACACATTGGGCTAAAAATTTAACATGAGTAAGGGCATAGCTGGATTTTTTTTTTTTTTTTTTTTTTTTTTTTTGAGGCAGTGTTCTAACTCTGCCACCCAGGCTAGAGAGGTGTGGCATTAGCCTAGTTCACAGTAAATTCAAACTCCTGGCCTTAAGTGATCCTTCTGCCTCAGCCTCCCAAGTAGCTGGGACTACAGGTGCCCACCACAGTGCCCAGCTAATTTTTCTATTTTTAGTAGAAACAGGGTCTCACTCTTCCTCAGGCTGGTCTGGAACTCCTGAGCTCAATTGATTCTTCCACCTTGGCCTCCCAGAGTGCTAGGATCACAGGTGTGAGCCATACTGCCCAGCCCCATCGCTGGATTTTACAAAGAACTTGATAAACTATTAATAACATCTACCTGGATGAGTAAAATACCAATTAGAGCCAAGGAAAGCCAGAAGAAGAAAATCCTGAGGAACTTTGCTCGCAAATCATCAGATACAGATTTACGCTGACATAATACTGTGATATTGGCATGGGTTTAGGCAAAATAAATAGGTAAAACAGAGTAGAAAGCCTGGAGACATGGCTGTGTATATCAATTTGTTCTATGACAGAGTTTGCATTGTAAGTCACTGGATAAATGAAGGACTATTCAATAAATAAGGCTAAGATAGTTGATGGTCCATATGAAAAAAAAGGAAATCCACTAGATTACCATTTCAAAACTAGATTAAGAATTACATCCGAAAGTATAACTTATTAAAAACTCAGAAGACAAAAAACTGTCTGAATGACCTTAGAATAAGGAATAACTTTCTAAATAAGACCTGAAAAACATTAATTGTAAGAGAAAATTAAACTGGACAATTAAAATTTAAATTTTCCATTCATCAAAAGACATTATGAAACGTGTAAAACAACAAGCCACAAACTAGAAGATGCTTGTACACATTTAGCCAATAAGGGTTTATCCCTATATCAATGGAAAGAATAATCTATGCAGCAAGAAGAAAGGGGCAGAAGTAGATAAGTACCTTTGATAAAGCTCTAAAATGAGCAAGGGAGAGGAAGTTCAGCGTAGGGCTACATATACATGCCATAAAAACTTGTTTAAAAAGAGAAGGAATAAAAATAACTCAAATCAGGATAGTGGTTACCCCTAAAAGAAAGAGACAGAGATGGATAAAGGGGAAGTACATCGATAAATAAATATGATCATTTTTAAGTTCTTTATTTGGGCAATAATTTTATGGTATTTATAAGAGTTTAATGAAACCCACCCCAGGGGCAATGCCTGGGGCTCAGTGGACAGGGCACCGGCCCCATATACCGAGGGTGGCAGGTTCAAACCCAGCCCCGGCCAAACTGCAACAAAAAAATAACCAGGCATTGTGGCAGACACCTGTAGTCCCAGCTACTTGGGAGGCTGAGGCAAGGGAATTGCCTATGCCCAGGAGTTGGAGGTTGCTGTGAGCTGTGATGCCACAGCACTCTACTGTGGGTGATAAAGTGAAAAAAAAAAGAAAGAAAAAGAAACCCACCCCAGTTAAAAAATATAACATTACCACCTATGTTAAGAAATAACATTACCATGCACAGACACACATGCACAAAAACCCTTCTTAGTCTCGTTTTTCCTGCGTAGATAACCAATCTCAGTATTTTCCTGCATGTATGCAGTTATACATACAAAATATCAAAAATAATTTTAAGCAAAGAAAACCTGTTTCTGCTGATGTCCACTATTTCTAGGAAGGTTTCATCTTCAATCAGACAAAAAATTGTATATAATAAGGGAAGAGAGGGACCCCTGCCTGAGTACAAATCAAACTGCTACATCCCAAGAGCCAAAAGGGTTGTCAAAGCTAATAGACTATCTTAATATTTCCTGAGAAACTATCATTAGAGTTTGGTCCCAATAAAATCCTCAGATTAAGTCTAAACCCCTTTCTGCATGAGTGCTCATCAATGTTTCAACACCATGGTACTGTGTCCCAGAATCTTCTAGTTTTTAATCTATCTACACTAGTTTCTTTAGTTATTCTTCATGCAACTTCCATTATTTATAGAACCTTATCACCTAGGTATTTCCCTCTGGGCATATAGCAATTTCAAAATACCCATCTTAAAAATATGGTGTCAAGATCTCAATCCAACATATCAGCTGTACTCTGACCCTTGCAGAATCCATGGGGACTATACTTTCCTAACCCCACGTTACTATGAATGTAGCGCAAAACTATAATTTTATTAAATTTCTTCTATTTCAAAATATTAAGAGGCGAAGGTGTTTTTGTTATGTGGATAGCTTTTACAATGACTAAGTCAGGGAAGTTAATGTGCCCTTTACCCAAATAGTGTTCGTATGACCTGTTAGGTAGGGGCTTACCACTCCCTGCTTCCCCCCGTCTCTATTTCCAATATCTTTTCCTTGTCTCTGTGCCTGCGTGTTCCCATTGATTAGTTCCAAATTTAAAGGTACATGTGCTGTTTGTTTTTCCATTCCTGAGATACTTCACTTAAGATAATGATCTCTAATTCCACCCCAATTGCTGCAAAAGATACTAATCCATTTCTTTTCATGCCTAGGTAGTACCCCATGGTATACATGTACCACATTTTGCTAATCGACTCATAAACTGAGAAGCGATTAGGCTGGTTCCACATCTTTGTGATTGTGAATTGTGCTACAGTAAACATTCAAGTGCAGGTGTCTTTTTCATATGACTTCTTTTCCTTTGACACCCAGTAGTAGGATTGCTAGATCAAATGCTAAGTCTGTTTACAGCTCTTTGAGGACTGGACATGCTGTTTTCCGTGGAAGTTGTACTAATCTGCAGTCCCGCCAGCAGTGCGTAAGCATCCCTTTCTGTATCCACACTAGCATGTATTGTTTCCAGACTTTTTAGTCATAGCCATCCTGACAGGGCTAGGGTGATATGTCATTGTGGTTTCAATTTGCATTTCCCTGACAATTAGTGATGTTGAGCATTTTTTCATGTTTGAAAAGCTTCTTCACAGCAAAAGAAATAACCAATAGGGCAAATAGACAACCTACAGAATGGGAGAAAATATTCACAAACCCTATACCTGATAAAGGGCATAACATCCAGAATCTACAAATAAATCAAATAAAACAGCAAGAAAAAAATTATTAAAAAGCCCACTGAAAAGTGGGTCAAAGTCTTGTATCTATGTTTGGCCTAGTTTCATTACATTATTATCTATTATTGATGATCTATCCTCCATGTTTGGTTTGAGAGAGATGAGATAGATTGGCATTGAATCTTACATCTGCATGGTGACTGCTTTCCAGTTAAAAAACAAATCATGTGTATTAATTTATTTGCATAAATTCACCTATCATAGGACAGAGATTATTATTCTTAGTCAAATATTAGATAAACAGAAAGTCAGGAGCCTAGACAACTTGTCCCAAGTCAGATTTACTAAGTGGCTGATCCTATACTAGGGGCTACATCTTTTGGAACCAAAAGTTCTTTTCACTGATCTAGACTACCTTTCTCAACCTTAATGGTTTCAGACTAATTAAACTTAGCTTTCAAAAACTCATTCGCTAATAAGGACCTATAATAGAGAAATGCACCCTGAGAAGAAAGTAGGTTGAGGACAGAGCTTGGCAGAAACAAACCCTGAAGTCATTCCACTCTTACGAGTTAGTGCTAACAAAAGTGGTGATTCTAAGAATCATACAAAGAGAATAACAATATAACAATGTACATTTTTGTTTTTTGAGACAGGGTCTCACTCTGTCACCCTTGGTAGAGTGCTGTGATGTCACAGCTCACAGCAACCTCCAACTCCTGGGCTTAAGTGATTCTCTTGGCTCAGCCTGCTGAGTACCTGGGACTACAGATGCCCACCACAACACCCGGCTATTTTTTGTCTCAGGTGTCACTGTTGTTTTTAGCTGGCCCCAGGCCGAGTTCGAGCCTGCCAGCCTCAGTGTATGTGGCTGGTGCCATAACCACTGCACTGGGGGCTCTAAGCCAACAATATACATTTTGATAGCATAAATCATTACACATATGTCAAGAAAAATAATTAGATCATTCTGGCTTCAATTTAGGAAATTGTCAAAGGTGTCATAGCACAACCCTCCTTACTTACAATATGACTCCAATGTTGATGTTTCTATCCACTGCAAGAACTAAAGTGAGCTGAGGTTGAGCAATCTAGTCTGGTTTCCTGCAAGAAGGCCTGAAAAGTCACGCATCAGATTCCTCAGAGGCTATGTTAAAGGGAAAGGTGGAGCAGGAGAACTGTTCTGAAGCCTTGTTCAGAGGACAAGTCTGTATACCTCACATGTAACAAATTAGGAGTTCCAAATATCTCTACTGGGTACCCTTACAATAGATGTGCATGCATGTTACATTCATCTTCCAGCATGACTTTATTACTCATCTGGGAACTAAAGGTGATAGGTATTCTTTAAGCTAAAGAAGTTTAACCTGAAAACCAAATACCACTAATTAAAAATAAACCACAGTGTACTAGAATGGCCAACGAATAGAAACAAGTGTCTGCTTTCCTCCAGGTATCTCGCCGTGCTGCACCTCTATTGAACATTTGTAATTTAAAGTACAAAAAAACTAAGCAGAATTGATTTTACAAAGCAAAACTACAAAGAACTTCAAAGTATCTCCGGATAAAACCGTACATGGAGGGTGGAAAGCCAATACTGCCATGGAATCCTAACTCCAAAAATAAATAAAATGAAGCAAAAACTAAAACATTACTAGGATGGTTTCATCCACTATGTCACAGCATCTGAAAGGGAGTCTAAATACCGTATAGCATGACATATTTGGATAGGAATTGGCTTAGAGAGTTGTGGTTAGCATCCGATTTGTATTGAGAAAGCAACTTCGGGCAGGTCTTTGTGCTGGAAAAACATACTAGAAGCCAATTGGAAACTTTTGTCTAAGAAACACGGGCCAGAATCTGAACTGAGCAAGCAGCCTCTCCTGAGAGACGCCTCCCTTTGCCAAGAACACGCCTTCCCTTCATTCACCGCAACACTCCTCTACCCAAATGTCTTTTTTGTCTGTATGTTTTCAGTGTCATCAGCATTTCTCTAACCTAGATTTATAAGTTCATGATTTTTTCTCTCTCTTTTCTCTTTTTTTTTTTTTTGGCTTTAATTTTTCCAATGGCGTTTTATGTCCACATAAAATTGGAGGACAGTTCAGAGAATTTCCATATGTCCAGCTGCCTCCACGCATGTAACACCTCCACATTACAATTGACAGAACCTAGTGATAGAACATACATCACCCCAAGTCCCTAGTTTTTCTCAGGGTTCACCATCATTTCTTTATTTAAAAAACCTTAATATAAACAGCAATAACAACATATATTTTCTTCACCTGAAAGTTCAGTAAACACAATGGCTAAATGTGAAATTGGGCTTCAGACCCAATCAAACCAGTTTCACCACCAGATCTGACATTTTGCTTCTAGAAAAACAAATTACTTCACTTTTCCCATTTTTTAAAGAATTGTGAAAAGGCAGAAACAAAAATATTCTAATTGGCTCTCTGATAACCAGAATTTTTATTTATTTATTTATTTTTTTGAGACAGAATGTTGCCTTGAGTAGAGTTCTGTGGTCACAGCTCACAGAAATCTCAAACTCTGGGGCTTAGGGTGGCGCCTGTGGTTAGTGAGTAGGGCACGGGCCCCATATACCGAAAGTGGCGGGTTCAAACCCGACCTCGGCCAAACTGCATCAAAAAATAGCTGAGCATTGTGGTGGATGCCTGTAGTCCCAGCTACTCGGGAGGCTGAGGCAAGAGAATTGCCTAAGCCCAGGAGTTGGAGGTTGCTGGGAGCTGTGACTCCATAGCACTCTACCGAAGGCGATAAAGTGAGACTCTGTCTCTACAAAAAAAAAAAAAAAAACTCTTGGGCTTAAATGACTCTCTTTCCTCAGTCTCCCAAGTGCTGGGACTACAGGTGCCCTCTACAATGCCCAACTATTTTTTTTATTGCAGTTGCCATTGTTGTTTTAGCTGGCCAGGGCCGGGTTCAAACTTGCCAGCCTTGGGGTATGTGGCTAGAACCCTAACCACTGAGCTACAGGCATTACCCAGAATTTTCAATTAATGCCCAATATTCTCGTTCCAGAAAGAGAAATAATAGCGAGAAGAATAAAAATTCAGCTGTCCCAACTCGATTCACATTGAATTTTCTACTCGGTATGAAGCATAAATGTACTCCACCATGTGAGCCCTCCCTGTTTGTGCTTTCATGATGCCTGGAGCAAACAGGCAGAGCCAGGATTCGGCAGGACTTTCATCTGTGGGTTCTCAGCAATTCACACCCACCACGCTTTCAGAAAAGGCAGAGGGATCTAGTTCCCCATCAACTGCCAGGGGCATTGGCAGATTCTGCCTAACGCCAGCAGGACCAACTGGACCCCTGAGAAGCCCCACTTAATTAAGACATTAGCTCCTAACATACTGAAGAATGCTTCCTAAATTCACGTATTGAGACTGAAATGAGGATTTCTTCATTGAGATACGTTGAAATCTGATTTCAGCTCCCTTTTGTGTACAGCAACCCGCATTGCGTAAAGTGTCAGCCCAGCCACGCTAACTTTGTTAGAGGGAGGGCCAGTGACAACACTCAGCTGATTATAAAAGAAAAGGAAGAGGCTCCGGATGATTATAGAATTCTTATAATGTGCACAGTGTTATGATGGCACTCTGCCCAGGGCTCATCAAAGATAAATGAGGTTTGAAGAGTGGATTTTTTTATGTTAAAGTTAATAGACATTCCCTTTCTTACCCCCCCCCCTTTTTTTAAACTGGCAAGGGAATGGAAAAGACATCAAAGCAGTTTTCCTATAAATCTATACAAAAATGAATTTCAGAGTCAACTTTTCTGCTTTTATTACTTACGGTGCTTTTATTTTTTTGGAAGCTGAAAGGGAACATAATTCAGTGCCTTTCAAATTGCTTCAGAGAAATATAATAAATCCAATATATATGGAAAAGTTTATAGGGATTTTTTTGCTAAAATATATACAGCTCTGAGATCTTTCTGTGATGTTAAGATTGTTTCTGAAAATTTTTCTTCAGAGTTTCTCATACATATTTTACTAGATTTTCTAGACACTTAGTAATTCATAATTTTGAAGTCCAATGACAGGAGACAAGGTTTAATATTTTGGCTATATGAAGCTATTGTCTTGTCTCAACTGCTATTCCTAAAATCCTCATCAAAACTTTAAAATACAATAAGAATCTCTCATTTTAGTCTCTATGGCTAAGAATGTTAACGGGCAATAGGAAGGGGTGGAGGGTCCATTAATATTGCAACATCAGCCTCTGAATGTGCTCCTTGTGTGTGAAATTATATTTTTATGACACTTCTCTGGTTTCCTTGAATCAGCTCTACTGAAAATCATCTTGAACCCAATTTTTATTCAGTATCTGCCTCTCCGTACACATTACTCCTGTAACTGTTAAAGATTTGTTGGTTCAGCTTTTCACGCAAGGCTATTTGAATGCACAAGGGGGTTGCCAGAGTGTGCTTATGACTATGTCAAAGTTAAAACACATCCAAAGTTGCTTAGCTCCATCAGTAGTTAAAGCTCCATTATAAAACTAATACTTTCAGAGAAAGGTCAGCTTACACTTCAAAATAAAAAAAAAAAAAAAAGGAACTAGCTCTAGTAACACAGTGTTACTTCCAAATTACTAAATTGAGATTCCAAGCAAATTATTTTTGGGTGGAAGGTAAACTCAGAGCCAAGACAAATCCTTCTGAAAAAAAGAGTACTAAGCAAAGATCCTACCTGCTCCTAACTAGGTCTATCACTTTATAAACGTGTTACCTCATATAAAAATAAATATCAGCAAGCAAACGTATATGGTTAACAACTAAAATCATGAGTCCTCCTTCCTGTGCTGTACCCCAGAGGGTGTTGTTTCACTGATTGGAAGAACCAGGGTAGGATACGGACATTTCCCCAGGTTTCCTTCATTTACCTAGATTGCAATTGCCTCGCTGAGTGGGAGGTGAAAATTAATAGACATGGGTAAGAACATAGTAAGACTCCAGTGCTTTATATCAGAAGCCAAATCATTAGCACAGCAAGGAAAACCTTAAATAGATATTAAAGAATTGAAAAACATTTACCGCTTTGAAAAGTCAACGTTTCCCAAATGTGCAGAACAGAACTGACAGCCATTTGTGTTGTTAATGACATTGAAACTAAAGGGAGCAAGGCTCTTCCCCTCTACGTGTAACTGACCCCATGAATATGACCCTACGTGATTTTTATACTCCTCTCCCTTAAACAACTACTGGATATTTCCTGGCATTTCCCAGAAACGATGGATTTTCTGCAGGACAAGGGAGCTGAGCTTCTAAAGGTCCCTGGGCAAACTTCCTGAAACCAAGATTCACTGTGCCCTCCGGCCTGTTCCCAAGGCTCTCCGCTCCTTGTTAGTTGTCCCCATGGCCTGCTTCAAGGCACGCACCGTCCTCTAAAAACTCACGATCTCTGTTGTTTGGGGACAAGAATTTGAGGCAGTGTTACAGTCTGGCCAAGTTTATCGCCTCCTACTCAATAGGAAACCCTGAGACAGAAGGTTTTTCAGAGAGAAACCCTTTAATATCACAGGTGCCATGTGAGGAGATGGGAGGAATTTCTTAAATCCGTTTTCCCAAAAATGTGTTAGAAAGGGTTTTTAAAGACACTTGTGACAACCAGATGCCTTACAAACGGTGCTCACCTTTCTGTGACGGATCAGGCAGGGCCTGATCTCGGTTTTGCAAATGTCCTCTTCCTTCCCTGCTTCTATATCCCAAGTCAATCATGATATGGAGTGTGTCCGTGAGTCTTCATGACATGAGATGACAGAGGGGTCCCCGAGAGTGATGGACAGCATCATCTGGTCTCCAGCAGGGTGGCCACTGGCTGCCTGTTCACTGGATGACATACTGACTTGGACGCTCACCTCTGGCTAATGAGTCCTCGGATGAGGTACCGGCCCACTCCCTCGTGCGGCCTTGATCTCTCCATCCCCGCTTCCCGCAGACCCTCAGGAATCCGCCACAGTATCCAGCTCATCTTCCTTAAGGCTTCATAATCCGCCCCCCAACTGCATTCAATGTTCAACTCGCCTTTAAGAAGGTTGCAACTCTGCCGTCTCTCTTATCTTCTTCCTGGTAAATATGATAATCTGATATTTTAAAAGATGTCTTGCATTGGAGTGAAATAGAATGGCATTCAAACATCCTTAGAGGGTGTTAATTTAATTATTGGCTAAAAGTTTCCCTCATTTACCAGTCATTTTTCCTGTTTTCTTTTTCTTAACTTCTATTTCCCCTAGAAATGTGAGTATATAAAGACTGAGAAGAATTTATCCTATTAAGTAAGAGGAAGGCAAAAAAGGATTGCCTCGGTCTCTGTCTCTGTTTTCTATTCAACTTGACTTTCTAGTTCCAGGGCCAAAACACCCCATGAGGACAAAGCCAGAAAAGATTTGCCTGCTTGAAACCCCCGTCTATCGTGTGAGGAGAGAAGCGCGGTAGAAGCTGGAACAGAGGGTACAAAGTTAAAAATGCAGAAGCCACCGTGCTGCTGACCCGTCTCTGTGTTTAAACTTCTCTATTTAGAAACAGGAGGGATTTGACCATTATTTTCTAAAAATATTATTTGAGGGAGAAGTGAAATATGTAAAATTTAACACTAATATGGCTATTAGAATCTTCAAGGCTATAGTTTTTAAAAAGGTTAAACAACAGGTGAAAAATTGTATTTCAGTATTTGCTTATCTATGTAATTTTATTTATTTATTTATTTATTTTGCAGTTTTTGGCCAGGGCCGGGTTTGAACCTGCCACCTCCGGGAGTATGGGGCTGGCACCCTACTCCTTTGAGCCACAGGCACTGCCCTATCTATGTAATTTTAAATGGCAACTTTCTAAAAATAGCATGTTCATTCAGTCTTTCAGAAACATAATGCTTTGGAAGGAATACACTTAAAAATTTAGCAAGGTGATCTATAATAATCAATGTGTGTGTGTGTGTGTGTGTGTTGGTGTGGGGTGCAAGGAGAGAGAAGGGATTTACTCTGGCTGAGAAGATGGAAGCTAGACTGCAAGATCACTCGGTGAGTCAACATCACACTGCAAATGGAAACTCTTTACGTATTTACTTATTTAAAATCACCCCAGGGTGCAAACTGGAGCAGTAAGAATTAATTAGACTATAGAAAATAAAACACCAATGACCAAGAACAATTCAATTCAACCAAAGATGAATTTTTAAATATCTCTCACTTTGCATCCTAAAAATGATTATAAAAATCCATTTGCCCAACCAGCATAAGCAGCTAATGTTCTTCATTCCACTTATCCTATTGCTTTTTCTTTCTTTCTTTTTTTTTTTTGGTGGCTCTGACTTATGACTCAATTCATTCAGCTATAATTCAGAAATTCAGAGAAAATACTTTCTGTCCCCATCACTGGAGCACAGAAGTGTTGATAAAATCAATCATTAATTGACCTTTGACTTCCCTTGGATAAAAACCTTTCTGGGCCAGGCATGATGGCTCATACTTATTATCCTAGCACTCTGGGAGGCCGAAGCTGGTGGATTGCCTGAGCTCAGGAATTTGAGACCAGCCTGAGCAAGAGTAAGACCTCTTCTCAAAAATAGCTGGGCTTTGTGGTGAGTACCTATAGTCCCAGCTAATTGGGAGACTGAGGCAAGAGGATCATTTGAGCCCAAAAGTTTGAGGTTGCTGTGAGCTATGACACCACAGCACTCTCCCAAGGACGACTCTGTCTTAAAAAAAAAAAAAATTCTATATGCATGTATATTTGTTGATACGTGCACAGTTGTTTTTGTATCTCCAAAATACTTTATTTTATGGCCTGAGTTTATGAACCTCTCAAAGTATTTCCTACATGCCACAGATTTGTTTCATGTCTAGCCTATTTGTACAGCTAGGCTAAAAAAACTATTTTTAAAATATGCAACTGGCTGCAAAAAAGCTCAAAAGCTACCAAATGGCTCTGGTTATCACTGATAAACAGTGACGTGAATGAAGAATAAATTGTGTTTACTGTCAGCCTCTGTCTTTGATGCATCCAGCTCTACTCTATCTGCTATTCACCAGAAACAAATCCTAAGGAAAAGACACTTAGGAGAGAAAAATATGACCACAAGATGTACTATTTCCCAATGGTCTGGGAAGTTTCCTAAGCATGCTATTGTTTGTTCTGTTCATTGTGTTCCCTGGAAAAGGCACAGAACAGTGGTTACTTATCTGACCCCCTCAAAACATATTTGGGTTCACATGGTTTGGTCATAAACTCAGAGGGAGACCTGAGGTGGATGTGGGGTGGTACGTGTCTTCCCCTCCCTAAAAGACCAACCCCTAGCTCAATAGTCATTGAAAGGACGGATTCGGACGGGTCAGACATTTCCACCATCACAGGAGGAAGTGTCACTATAAGACCCCAAGGGCCTTTCCACAACTACTTCCCACTATTTTTATTATCTCACTAATTCTGCCAATTTTCTTATGAGACTTTTATGTGGTATTATTATATTTTACTAGAAGAAAACCCCAGGAAAGGTGAAATGAAATTGAGTGTTTGAGGTCATGTGAGGTATCAGCCAGGCTTGGTATAAACCACCTGTGCACTTTTCAGACAAATCGTAAAGTCTATGGCCTCTCTAATAACAGAAGTTATGGGATATTGGGAATCTAGACCTAGTTTTCTCAAAGTTTTTTTTTTTTTTTTCAAAACACTAATGTATTAGAAATCACTCACCTATGAGTAAACTTCATGCATAGCTCCCTAAACCAATTAATACGTCAGGTCTAATGTACTAGTAGACAAATAATTTGAAATGTTTGCAAAAGAGTTGTATGAGAATTTGATCTCGGCAATTAGGCAGAGATTTCAATAAATTCTTTATATGCTTAAGGGAGCTTGCAACTAAAAAAACCCCACCATTTTGGCTGCCTCTTTTTTGAGTGAGAAAACAATGCTCCATGGGTTCAAATCGTGGCACTGGAAGCAAATTTAAGAGCTACACGCGGCTTCAGATTGACAGGCAAACCAGACAAGAAAGAGAGTTATCTAACCGTTAGCTCTGCACAGGTAGAAGTTCCAAGTCCTCTGAACTGGAGGCTCCAGAGATGGCAAAATGCTTTCCCCAGGTCTTAAATGAGTTTATTCTACTGCAATTATTTTAATCTTATGAAATAGAATAATTGAGGAATCTATAATTTCATATATATTTCCTGAGAATTCTTCCCAGTATAAATAATCTCAAATAATTCTTTTCACTTTCTCCAAAGGTATTTTCCAACCATATTATTTTGATGATGAAAATTTAGAGTATACAGATGAGGAAAATCTGGAATTTAGAGAAAATCAAGAGTAGATAGTGTATGAAGTAAGTGGCTTTTCTGTCTTTGTTTATATGGTTTCCTGAACCTGAACAGATGATCACCTGACGGTCAGATTTAAAGGACCATCATAACAAGATGCATTTTTCTCACCCTTCTCTTATCATGCCTAAAATAGTGATGCTATTTCTTTGGGGTAAGGCATAAAAGTACCTTGTTAAGATGAAAATCCGATTAAGTTAAGAGCTCAGCTATTACCTAGAAATTATATATCGTCTAGATAAGTATGGAGCTAAAAGGCAAAATAATCACATGAATTAGGGGTTGTTTTTTTTTTTTCTTTTTAAATAAGATTTAATTAACTCTATCACATTCCGAACTCTGAAAGTCTGGGACACCAGGCAAGTACCTTCTAAGAGACGTCAGAGAAGGCTCAGCACACCCACATGGAAATTTCCAGGCGGCCTGAACTGAGTGCCAATGTGTGTATAATGATACCCCCAAAGGGAAGCGAAAGACCAATAAAAGAGGATTAGGAAGATTTTGAAAGTAAATTCACTGACTTTATGCATTTACCTTGAGTTGGCCCTAACATCATGTGTCTTCAACCGAAATGGTGAATTATACGTTATACATGGAGAAAGGGGAGCTCGCTCTTCCCTGCGGTTCCCTTCATTCTGCTTCCCAGGTTTTTAGAGTTGTGTAGATGGAGGAAAGGCAACCACGCTCTTTCCCCCTGCGTTTCCTTGTCCCATCTCTCTATCCCTATAATTTTCTCTTCAGTCCCACTTCCAAGTCCACAATAACCCTGCCAAATACACACGTGTTTTATAACTTAATCTTTTCTGGCCCACATTTCCGTCTAGGAGAGATTTAAATGCATTGCCAGAGCAATACTGTGGGGATGAACCTTCTTCGAACCCAGAAGCGTAAGTCCCCAAAACGGAAGAAAAGGAATCCCCCTTCAACCAACACCACCAAAGGTGAACAGGCATCACTCTCCTCTTAGCGTCAACTCTGTCATGTCTCCCCATCCCTTTCCTTCCTTCCTGATAACCCTGAATAGTTTCAGGGAACAGTGTTTGTAAAACATCTTGAGCCATAAAGTTAACAGTTTTGAGGGTAAAGCACTGACCATGCCCGGGCAAGCTCAGCAAGCTCTTGACTCCTCTTTTCTTCCAGCCCCACCAGGACAGTTTGATTCCAGAATCTCAGCCCAGCCACACGCTTGACCCCATGTTCTTTCACCACGTACTGGGCAGGGCTATTCAGTAACCGGCTTTCTGTGCTCGCTGGCTGTGTACAGTGGGAGCTGTCAGGTGGGAACCTCTCAGATCCCTACTCCTCATCAAAATTGACCTTGGACTTTCTTTCATTAAAAATTACTCCAAAGAATTCCACATGAAACACGATGAGATACACTCAGAGATATAATAAAAGCCGAATCCATTGTGTTCTTAAAACAGTAACAGTCCATCCTCAAATACTGTGGTTTCATGCAAAGTCATTTCATTGTAATGCTGACATGGGACACAATGGGCGGAGGAGACCACTGTCTGCGTGGAGTTTATGCTCCTTCCCAGGTCAGTGTGGCATTTCTCCAGGTACTCCAGATTCCTCTCACATTCCAAAGATGGGCACTTCCAGTGAATCAGTGTGTCTGAGTGAGTGTGGGGTGAAGGTGTGAGTGTGCCCCGCATAGACTGGGGTCCTGTCCGGGGCTGGTTCTGGCCTTGCACCCTGACCTGAAAGGACAGGAGCTGGCCACCACCAACCCTGAATCAGAACAAGCTGGTAGGAAAGTATCTTGTTCTTATGAATATTTCTTAAGTGTATTGAGAGCTCACATTTATTTCAATCTCTAATATTATTTGTGTTTTGATCGGTCTTTATTTAGAAGTTAGGTAACGCTTCATAGTAGGGTTGAGTTACGGTGCATCTTACAAGGGTACAAGTGAAAATTACTAAATGTAGAATATAAATGTCTTCATATAGTGATTAAAAGGCCATGAAGGCTATGATAAATAGCTCAATGAAAATATTTCAGATTGTATATGAAGTCAGCACATTGTGCCCCATGATTGCACCAATGTACACAACTATGATTTAATAAAAATTTTTAAAAAAAGAAGTTAGGTAACGCTTTGGGGGATACAGAAGTTCTTGTTACATGGAGACCTTGTGTCAGGTTTAAGTCGGGACTTTCAGGGTGTCCGTCACCAGAACAGTGCTCAGTGTGTCCGACATGTGGGTATTTATCCTTCACCCCTCCCCACCCTTCCCGCTTCTTGGTTTCCACCACCCTTTCCATCTCCCTGTTTCCATCTGCACCCTCCTGCAGCTCCCGGCGATTACAGACGTGTGGGGCTGATGTCAATCAGACTGCGGTAAGAGTAGTTTTGTTAGACATCATTTCACTTAAGGTCGCAGGTTCCCAGAGCCCCTCGGTGACAGTAGGTGGGGCCTTAATGTCAGTGTTCCCCTTAACGGGTTGACTCCACTGTGGGAGCTTGTGATGGTTCCTTCACTGGTTTCTAAGCAATTTTTACGTTGTATCAAGCATCTAGCCAGCCTGGCCGACCGCGGCCCCTCACAAGGAATATCTATCCATGAGCAGCAGCCCTCTAAGAAACCGAAACTGTTAGAGTGTGAAAAATATTTAATAACTCAGTTAATGGATAATAAAGGAGATCACAGGTAGAATAAAAATCTCACATTGCGCTGGAGAATAAGCTTTTCCATGGCCATTTCTCACTGTTTCCTTTCTCTTCGGGGCTCATCGTAAATTCCATTTGAAGAAACCCAGAAAGGGCCAGTGACCATCACCAATTTAGTGGACGCCCAGTGATGAGGAGACAGCATCAGAGGCAGCAGCCACTGTTTTTTTCCCCATATGTTTCTCTCCAAGCATCCACTAAGGAGAAGTTAAATTCGCAGAAACTCCATCGTTCCGTTGGTTCCGCCCCAAAGCCTGGGAGTCAATTTCTTCCTTTATCCCTCCCTTTGGCTAGATCCAGGCGTTAGGAGATTCTGTTAGTTCCAGCTTCAGATTCGATTCATAATATGGCCATGTCTAACCTTCTGATCACTACCACCTGACCCGTGTCACAGCGTCACTTACCGGGAGCAGGTAATACTCTACCACCTGACCTGTGTCACAGCGTCACTTACCGGGAGCAGGTAACACTTCCTCCTTACCTTCTTGTTTGTCCACACAGCACCAGTGTTCTGTGAACAGGGAAGTCGTGACCTCCTCTTCCTCTGTTTCAAATGCAGCAGTGGATTTCCACGTCTCCTGTAGTACTAGCACGAGTCCTCACAGCAGCCCACCAAGCTCTTCATCCCTTCCGCAGCACATGGTGCTCACCTCCATATCCAGTTAACCTCACCCCTGTCTCTGTTGCAACCACACCGGCCACCTCGCTGGTCCTTGAAAACACCAGGCACGTGTCTAACTCAGTGTATCCTGGCTGTTCCTTTCCCTAAAATGCTGTCCCCAAGCCCAAGTACCCCAGCTTCAGGTTATGGCTTAAATGTGTCTTCCTCCACAAGACCCACCCATTTAAATTTCAGCCCCGGACCCCACCCAATTCCCCTGATCCTCTTCTACTTTTTATTTCATCACTTGTCAGTTACTGCATTACTCTCTTATGTATCACATGCATTGATTGTCTGCCTTTGTTCTACCCCTAAAGGTTCCACCAGGACGAAGAGTATTGTCTTTGTAGCTGTCGTAATCATTATGTGTGCTCGCCCCACCTCTGTATTACTGCACTTAGTAGGCCCACCGCCAGATCTCGTCATTAAGATCAATGCATTCATACAGAAGCTTCTACATTACTCTATCATAAATCTGCTTTCTAAAAAATATTTTTCAACATGATTAAATGACAGAAATAAAGGGAGAGTGGACACACAATCCTGAGCAAGGAAAACTATACTTGCATCATAGATTTCTTACACTTCTAGCTCTAAAGCCAAAAAGAAAATTAAGCTTATTTTATAGTATCTGTCACAGGTGTCCATAACCAGATTTGCTTTCTTCTTAGAGGAGAAACCTTCTGCTAGAGGACGCCTAACCACCAGCCGTAGGAACGTACCATTAGCATTTCTTCCCAGAAGTGGGCTTCCTATAAATCTGAAATAGCCAAAGCCTGAAAGTTCCTTCTCAAAATTTTAATAGTCTACTAAGAACAAGACCTATTTTCTAACTGTGTTTTTTCTTCTGTTAACCTTTTGCAATTCTAGTTTGTTTTTCCACAGAACTTCACTTTTGTCATTCCCCACACTCCCCTTTAGTTCTAATTGTAGATTTTTGCAGCTTTCTTACTTATGAAATGCATACATTGTAAGTGGGCTATCAGGTCAAGCTTCCCAGCTGAAATTCTATTTTTAATAGGTATTTTCCACAAATGAATTTTTCCTACATTTTTTAAGCAGCGTTCAGGAGGAAGTGTGTTTATGTGTGTGGCTGCATACACGAGTGTTTCAAATGACTGTGGTCTCAGGACAAGCTAGTGAGCATAAGCAAATTAAATACTACATCTCAGAAGGTCTTTTCTCATAATTTCTTAGAACTATAGTGTGTGGGCTGGAATGATGGGGTTTTTATATTCTACCACTTAGTATATAACCATATAAACATTTCAGTGCCATTCAGTAGCTTTGATTTTACATTAGCTTCAAGTCACACATAGATGTGATATAGATTACATGGAACAAATTAAATAGAAAATTTAAGTAGAAGCTATGGCCACAGCTACGGTGAAATGACCAAAATTTTTTATTCTAACCTTTTGTGTTCAGTGAATGTCAAAATCTGTAAAAAGCTCTCATTTGAAGAAAGAGGCTCTTTGTCCTTTCCTCGGCTAAAGATGATGACATTTTGAGAAATTTGATAAAAATTAGTTCAGCAAGTATTATCACTGCAGAGAAGCAAAAGCCATCTTCTGATGATAAACCTGAGAGCCAGTCAAATATCAACCCACCCAAATGGCCGGAAATAAAATGTCAGAATGAGTAGACTCTGAGTAGGACATGATGCTCTAAACAGCTGTCGGGGCAGACAACTTTTAGGAGGGACTGTGGCCCCTATGTGAACAGGAACTGTGCTCCTGAACTAGAGGAAGTGAATATGCATTTCTCCCTGTGAAAGGGAGAGGCTTCATCCAAGACTGACCAGCTTTGGGGCCTACGACTTCCTCTTTGGACAGACCACTTCCAAGTTCTCTGTCATCTAGAGTGTGTTGTGCAGGCTCTAAACACCCGGGAATGGCTAGTCCCCCCCCACACACACAGACAGACACGCAGACACGCAGCCAGCATGTGTTCTTATTACAAACTAGATGCAACTAGTTAACTCTAGTTCACTGGTTGATTAACTATAGTCAAGCACTCTGTAATCAGATCTCAGTCGATGATGGATCACATATATGATGGTGACCCCATAAGATTGTAATACCTTATTTTTATTGTATCTTTTCTACATTTAGATACAAAATATGCCTCGAACTTGCCATAGTGTTACAATTGCTTAGAATGTTCAGCGGGGTAACAGGCTGTAAGGTTTGCAGCTCAGGGCACTGGGTTATACCAGAGCGTAGACACGCAGCAGGTTCCACCACCTAGGTTTGCGTGAGTGCACTCTGTGACCGTCACACAACGAAGACATTGCCTAAGGAAGCGTTCCTCGGAATGCGCCCTGTCACCAAGCAAGGCATAGTTGTATTTCTTTCGATTTTCTCTTAGGACAGTTACTACCTTTTGTTCCTGTGTAGTTTAAATTCAGTCTTTTACTTGCTGACCCCAAGCCCTTCTGTTAATTTCAAACTAAACAGTCCTCTCTGCAGGATCCCCGTCCAATTCTTTGCTTTTATTTCTCAATCCTTGAGTCCCCCAAATGAACTGTAGTCGTTTCTCCTACTCCAATTTTTCACAACATCTCCACCAGCAAAACTCTGCTGCAAATCTGACAGCATAATCTAGATTCTCTTTGGATGATTCTTTGCTCTCTTATTTTTACCTTTTTAAAAACTCACACTAAAACCAATTCTTTCTGAAAATGATATTCATCTTTTTCTGCTACAGCTAGTCACATTTTAACTTTTCCTATTTCTTATTCTGGTTTTTAAATTTCTTGTTTAAAAAAAATGCCAAATATAGATTTCTCACCTTCATTGTCTTTAAAGCCCAATTAAATTACTACTGTTTTTCTCATATCTAAAAAGCGTTACAGTAAATCCACCTAGGATTAGGGCTGGGGTGCTCTCCAGGCTGCACGGCGTGTGTCTTCAGAAGTTGAAAACGTACTTAGGATTTCGAAAGTAGTCATACCTTACTTTTAAAGTGCAGTGTACTTAAAAAAAAAAATCTCATGAAAACCTTTTAATAATTTAAATTTCACCACCTAATTATCTTCCTTATGAATTCAAATCTTAATATGTTGAGTTGTTATAATGCCAGGACCACCTGTGTTTTATCTGCAAGTCCTCAGGAAGGTATTTTGGAGTGTTGAAGATAAAGGCTTCACTTCATACAGCAGCTCTATTCTGCTCTGGAGGCCAGAGATTGCCCAGTGTTTTGGCCTCGGGATCCCTTAGTGTTCTGAAAATTTATAGAGACTCCAAAGAGATTTTCTTTCTATGTTGGTTATATATCTATCAATATTTATCATATTAGAAATTAAATCTCACTCAGGAGGCTGAGGCAAGAGAATCGCCTAAGCCCAGGAGTCGGAGGTTGCTGTGAGCTATGACACCACAGCACTCTACCGAGGGTGATAAAGTGAGACTCTGTCTCTAAAAAACAGAAATTAAATCTCAGAAATCTGAAGGACATTTGTTAATAGTTGAAAATCACAACAAATTCATCATATTTTTAACTTAGATGATAGTTCAATGAAATACATTTTCCAAATGAAAAGGAACTAGTGATCAGATGGACATTATTCTACACTTTTGCAAATTTCCCTAATGTACAGTTAACAAAAACAGAGCTGGATCTCCTGAGGGCTTCTGCACTCAGTCTGTGATCTCACACTCAGGCTGCCTCTCCGAAACTCAGCTGTAGCCCTGTGAGACAGTAAGAGTGGAAGAGAAAACCAATATTATTACAAAACAGTAGTTTTCACGTTGACAACCTCCTGAACGGATCTTGAGAATCCCACACCACACTTGATGAGAGTTTCTGCTGGGAAAGTCATACTATGTGTTCTGATTAAGAGGTACGGTCTAAAGAGAGTGAGGAATGGTAATGGAGACAGTGAGTCAGAACAGGTTACTGTGACCAACTGGGGCAGAACAAGGTTAGGTTAGGGATGGAGCAAATCTGAAATTAACTGGCAGGGTCCTGCGGAGACATTTTTTCCTCTGGATCAGTTACAGACAGAGTTAGAGGGCGTATCTGCCGTGAGGGCCCGGAGGGTAATTCAGTGGTGAAGGACTCTAGAAAGTCTGCCCTCTTTTCCTTCTCATCATGACCTTCCAAGTCCACGTGCTGGTCCTGGATTTTCAACCATGTGTTTAGAAATGAGTTTCTCCCCTGAAACAACATTCACACACAGCAGTTTTCTCCTGCAGTTTTCATGGAGTCAGGAGTAGTGGGTACATTTGGATGGGAGGCAGCATGTTATTAAAACTGCAAGCAGGTTGAGGTCTAGGTCTAGTTACTAGTTGCACAAAGATTCAGTTATTGAGACAACTAAGGATTGCCAAGCAAGAAAGGAAAGTTTGCTACAAAAGTGGTCTTGTTGGAAGAAGGGGAAAAGCTGCCTCAACTCTGTGTCTAAGACTAAGAGAGAGTCCAGGCTTTCTTTAAAGAGGAGCAATTGACAGGGGTGGAGTCAAATTAAACTAGTGAAATTAACAAGGGTCTAGTCCAACAGTTCTCAACCTTCCTAATGCCATGAACCTTTAATACAGTTCCTGTGGGTCGCGAACCACAGGTTGAGAACCGCTGGTCTAGTACATGACACAGGTTACTGAGAAGATGGTGAGTCTGGGCATCAGAAGTCTGCCCAGGGACCCTCAGAATCTTGTCTTGGAAAAAATTCAGTTTCTGAGCAACAACAAAAAAGGTCAAGTAGTTAGTTAAGGGAGAGGATTATAAAACAAACTTACAGAGGGTCATTGAAATGCGTTCATAAAGCCAGTTGCAAACACAGAGACAGAGGGAGAGAGAGAAGAAAAGGTAACTTTGTTATCACGATTAAGAAATTATATCAAAAAGATCCACTGGTCATATTCACCACAACTATGCTGGGGTTTGGGCTAAGAGAGGCCAGACTTTTGTTGAACAGCCACTTGTGATAAATTGTGTGTAGTGGTTTTAGAATTCCGTACAAAGTTTTCAACTAGATCTGATTGGCATTGCTACTCACGTAGCTAGGGGCAGTCTAAAAAAACCGGAGTGATAGTAAATTCTCACTATTTTTAAAAGTCAGGAAGCCTTTTCTCCTACCCAAGGGATGTTTCTCAAACTTCAGTTTCAACTGTCAACCATTACAGAGAAAGCGTCCCTCCCTCCCTCTCTCTCCATGGACCCCCTCATCTTCCTCCTCTTCCCATCCCATCTGCACGATTCTCTCTTTTTCTCACTCTAGTCCCTGCCAATCCCTCACCCATCAGCTATATTAGAAGCAAGAGGCATATTGTAAATAATCTATTAACCAGCTGTTTCCTAGATATTTTTATGAGGGAAATGGAGTTTTTAAGAACTTAAACTAATTTCCAATCGAATAAGAACATTTTCAAGTACATGTCTGAAGCTTTTGTTCAGCTGGGTAGGTAGAGGTAAGGATCACACTATATCTGACTGCAAAAACTATAAACTTCTTTATGTGACAGTATTTGATTTACCGATTATCTGCCTAATCTTAACATTGGGGCAGTGTAGACATAACTCCGTTCAATATGATCCTTTCAGATAGTCGTTTAAGTGGGAGATAGCAAATTGATCTTTCTTGTTATCTTTCCTTACTCCCACCCACCACTACCTCCTCCCCCAAATATTGGAGCAGTTCTAAGGCTGACTTACGAAAATGGGAGCTGGGGTAAGACATCAGCAGCTTCAAATTAGCAAAACAAAATTTGAAAATGGGAAGTAATGTATAAAAGAAAGAGCTTGTCTCCCAGAATTTTGTGTTTTCCCTTCATAATATTTGCATTGTGTGCAAAGGCTTTGCAAAATAGAAACCAGGATATTTTGATTAATCGCACAAAATATAAAAGATGGCAGAGTTCGCCAGAGGAGAAGTGAATATATGAAACATTCAAAATGTGTGGCAAACCCCCCAAATACGGATGTATCCTCAATATGCTCAGCACATCTAGATCTTGAATGAACATTTTATTTTCTTGTCAGTGATTCAGAATTTCCACTGCTCCTGTTGAGCAACGAGGGAAAATCATGCCAACTGGGAGAAAGCTTTATTTTAAGGTTGAAGGCATGAAAAAAGCACTGAGAAGACAATTGTACACCTGTTTTCAAGAGTAAAAAGGCATCTCAAATCTGCTTTGCTTTTGAAAATTTGGCCAAGGAGTGTATTTCAAAGGCCCAATAGCCCATAACATTACTCCCAGGGCTCTATACTCTCTGCCTAATTGGGTTTCTACACATTTACATAAGCATGATACTTCATGATTAATGCATAAGGCCCAGCATGGAGCCCAGTATCAATTCGTCTGTGGAGGCTTTTCCCCCCACCGAAAACAATCATTGTGCCTAAAATACAATCCATCATATGTGTAGGTATGATTGCATCGTAGCATATCAGTCTACATAAATGCCATAGCAAAACCTTTCCACAACTGTAAACCTCTGCTGTGTGAGAAAGAAGTTTTAGGATGCCCATGGCTCTGCTGCCTTGGAATCATCCCTGCTGCCAGAAAAAGTTTATTTACAAAATGAAGTGTCAAGACCACAAGTTTTTTTCCTAGTTGGCTCAGGCCCTGAAAAAAGAATAGATTATTAAAATAGCCGCTTTATGATTATCTCTGGATTACAACATAAACTGTAGCTGTCCCCCTGGCACTTTCAAACAGCAACAAGGACTGCGCGATAAGGACCCCACAAAGGTGAGATCAGGCTTAGCAAAAAAATGCTACAAACTGTTGAACTTCAAGAATGGAATCAGTTCTAGCTGAGATGGGCTGCCACGTAATTAAGGAGTGCAACTCTCGGTGTGAGTCCAGGTGCTCCAAATAGTGTTTGTGCCTTTCCTGCTGGCTGGGCTGCTTAATTAGGCAGGAATCCATATTCCCCACAGAGGGAGATAGGAACTCGGAGTTCACTGACAGATCTCAGTGTGGACATAAATACAGAAGACCCTTTGAGAAACTGCTTCTAAAAGGATCTGAGATGAATTATTTAAACTATTAAAAAAATGAATATTTGGCTAGGGGAAAGAAATTAAACCATCTGGAATTTTATGATGTTGACTAGTCTCTAATCCTTCACCTCCAAGAAGTAGTCTCTCATCCTTCCTTTCCAGGGATGACCCTGGAAAGAGATTTATTTTATAGGTATACAAGTGTGTTTGTGTGTGTGTATCTTTTTAAGTCTGAACGTTGCTACATTGCAAGTTGCTATGACTTGCTTTACTCCTTCATGTAGGTCGTGAACATTTCCCACAATGGTGCATTTATGCTTTTCGTATTCTCCTTAATAATTTCATAGTACCGTGTTGCATGGATTATTATTTTTTTATTAAATCATAGTTGTGTACATTTGTGCAATCATGGGGTACAATGTGCTGGTTTCATATACAATCTGAAATATTTTCATCAAACTGGTTAATATAGCCTTCATGGCATTTTCTTAGTTATTGTGTTAAGACATTTATATTCTGCATTTAGTAAGTTTCACCTGTACCTTTCTAAAATGCACCATAAGTGTGATCCCACCATTTACCCTCCCTCCACCTGACGTCCCTCCTCCCCTCCCTTGCCCCTTTCCCTATATTCTTGTGCTATAATTGGGTTATAGCCTTCATATGAAAGCTATAAATTAGTTTTCATAGTAGGGCTGTGTACATTGGATACTTTTCTTCCATTCTTGAGATATTTTGCTAAGAAGAATATGTTCCAGCTCCATCCATGTAAACATGAAAGAGGTAAAGTCTCCATCTTTCTTTAAGGCTGCATAATATTCCATGGTGTACATATACCACAATTTATTAACCCATTCGTGGGTCGATGGGCACTTTGGCTTCTTCTATGACTTAGCAATTATAAACTGGGTTGCAATAAATATTCTGATACAAATATCTTTGCTACAATGTGACTTTTGGTCTTCTGGATATATATCTAGTAGAGGAATTGTAGGATCGAATGGCAGGTTTATTTTTAGATTTCTAAGTATTCTCCAAACATCTTTCCAAAAGGAGTGTATTAGTTTGCATTCCCACCAGCAATGTAGAAGTGTTCCCTTTTCTCCACATCCATGCCACCATCTCTGGTTTTTGGATTTTGTGATGTGGGCTAATCTTACTGGGGTTAGATGACATGTCAAAGTAGTTTTGATGTGCATTTCTCTGATGATTAAGGATGGTGAGCATTTTTTCAAGTGTCTATAGGCTGTGCACCTGTCTTCTTCAGAGAAGTTTCTCTTCAAGTCCTTTGCCCACCCTGAGATGGGATCACTTGCCCTTTTCTTGCTAATATGTTTGAGTTCTCTGTGGATTCTGGTTATTAAACCTTTGTTGGAGGCATAACCTGCAAATATCT
>CAUYRH010076957.1:0-13539 GCA_963574655.1 Perodicticus potto
ACCTGCCACCCTCAGTATATGGGGCCGGCGCCCCACTCGCTGAGCCACAGGCCCCGCCCCCCCCTTTCTTTTTAAGAGACAGAGTCTCACTTTATGACCCTCAGTGGAGTGCTGTGGCATCACAGCTCACAGCAACCTCCAACTCCTGGGCTTAGGCGATTCTCTTGCTCAGCTTCCCCAGTAGCTGGGACTACAGGCACGCGCCACAACGCCTGGCTATTTTTTTGTTGTTGTTGTGTTGCAGTTTGGCCAGGGCCGGATTTGAACCCACCACCCTTGGTATATGGGGCTGGCGTCTGACCCACTGAGCCACAGGTGCTGCCCTTTATTTATCTTTTCAAAGAACCAGTTTTGCGTTTTATTTATTTTTCAGATGATTCTTTTCTTCTTGATTTCATTTAATCCTGATCTTATTTTATTTCTTTGCTTTTGCTAGATTTGGGATCAGATTACTCTTCTTCTTCCAGTTCCTTGAGATGATTCATTAGGTTGTTACTTTGCACTTTGTTTTTTAGACATGGGTATTTAATGTGATACATTTCCATCTGAGGTCTGCTTTTGCAGTATCCCATAGGTTTTGATTGCTTGTGGTTTCATTGTCATTTTGTTTGAGGAATCTGATGATTGCCTTCTTTATCTCCTCTTTGAGAGGAATCTGATGTTTGCCTCTTTATCTCCAACTGTCATCTGTCATTCAGCATAAGGTGGTTTAGTTTCCTTGACTTTGTATGGGAATGAAGATATTTGTTGGAGTTCAGTTCTACCTTTATTATGTTATGGTCCAAAAAGATACAAGCTATAATTTCTATTCTTTAAAAAAATTTTTTTTTTTTTTTTAAAAAAACAAAGGGACATCCTTGCTGGTGGAGCTTCCCTTTTCTTTTCTTTTCTTTTTCTTTTTTTTTTTTTTTTGAGACAGAGCCTCAAACTGTCACCCTGGAGAGAGTGCCGTGGCATCATAGCTCACAGCAACCTCCAATTCCTGGGCTCAAGCGAGTCTCCTGCCTCTGCCTCCCAAGTAGCTGGGACTACAGTCGCCCGCCACAACGCCCGGCCATTTTTGGGTTGCAGCCGTCATTGTTGTTTGGCGGGTCCAGACTGGATTCGAACCCACCAACTCAGGTGTACGTGGCTGGCCCCTTAGCCTGCTGAGCCACAGGCGCCAAGCCTCTTTTCTTTTTTTCTTTGAGACAGAGTTTCACTGTGTTGCCCTCAGTAGAGTGCCGTGGCATCACAACTCACAGCAGCCTCAAACTCTGGGGCTTAAGCAGTTCTCTTGCCTCAGCCTCTCAAGTAGCTGGGACTACAGGCGCCTGCCACAACTCCTGGCTGTTTTATGGTTGCAGTTGTCATTGTTGTTTAGCAGGCCCTGGCCATACTCAAACCTGCCAGCCTCAGTGTATGCAGCTGGCACTCTACTCACTGAGCTATGGGCACTGAGCCAGAGCTTCCTTTTTCTTATTTATTTATTTATTTATTTAGACAGAGTCTCAAGCTGTTGCCCTCAGTAGAGTGCCATGGCGTCACAGTTCACAGCTACTTCAAACTCTGGGGCTTAAGCGATTGTCTTGCCTCAGCCTCCCAGTAGCTGGGACTAAATGCGCCTGCCACAGTGCCTGGTTATTTTTTTATTGCAGTTTCATTGTTGTTTTAACTGGCCTAGGCCAGGTTCAGACTTGCTAGCCTCAGTGTATGTGGCTGGCACCCTAACCACCGAGCTCTTTACAGGCACCGCCTCTTAGATTTGTGTTAAGACTTCATTTCTACTAAACACACAAAGATTCAGTTTGTATGCTAGGATATGATCAGTTTTGGAGAATGATCCATTAGCTGACAGGAAGAATGTATGTTCAGTATTATTGAGGTGGTATGTTCCGTATATATTTGTTAAGTCCATTTGTTCTAGAATTGTGTTTAGGTTCATTGTTTCTTTGTTTAGTTTTTGTTTGGGGAATCTGTCCATTTCCGTCAGTGGGGCATTGAAGTTCCCAGCTATTATGGTGTTGCTGGGTATCATATTGTTCAGAGCAGGTAGGGTTCATTTTCTAAATCTGGGAGCATTTAAGTTGGGTGCATAAATGTTTGTGATTGAAATGTCTTCTTTGTGTATTATTTTCTTGGCCAATATTAGTGTCAGTCTTTGTCTTTCTGTACTTTTGTTGCTTTAAAGCCAGTTGTATCTGCAAATAGTAGTGGGACTCCTGCTTTCTTCTGGTTTCCATTTGCCTGAAAATTTTTTTCCTACCTTTCACCCTGAGTCTTGTTTTATCCTTGGAGGTTAGATGTGTTTCCTGAAGACAGCTTGTAGTTGTCCTTTTTTAAAAAATCTAGTCTGTAGTTGTGCTTTTTCTTTTTGCAGTTTTTGGCCAGGGCTGGGTTTGAACCCGCCCTGGGTAATTTATACATAGTATAAATTTATTTCTTACAGTCTGGGAGTCTGGGAAGTTCAAGATTAATATATTGCCATATTCGACTCAGTGTCTGTAGCACAGTGATTACGGCTCCAGCCACATACACCGATTCAAACCCAGCCTGGACCAGCTAAACAACAATGACAACTGCGACAAAATAGAGCCGGGTGTTGTGGTAGTCCCAGCTACTTGGGAGGCTGAGGCAAGAGAATCACTTTATCCCAAGAGCACTCTACCAAGGGTGACATAGTGAGACTCTGTCTCAAAAAAAAAATTGCCATATTCATTGTCTGAGTAATACCTATTCTCTGCTTTCAAGATCTCTGCTCCAGCCCTTTTATAGGTATACTAATCCATTCATGAGAGTAGAGTGATCTAATCACTTCTTAAAGGGCACATCTCTTAATACTTTTGCATTGGAGTTTGAGTTTCAACATGAATTTTTTTTTTTAAGAGACAGAGTCTCACTTTGTCACCTTCGGTAGAGTGCCACAACATCACAGCTCACAGCAACCTCCAGCTCTTGGGCTTAGGCGATTCTCTTGCCTCAGCCTCCCGAGTAGCTGGGACTACAGGTGCCCGTCACAACACCCAGCTATTTTTTTGTTGCAGTTTGGCTGGGGCCGGGTCTGAACCTGCCACCCTCGGTATATGGGGCCAGCACTCTACTCACTGAGACACAGGTGCCAACCTCAACATGAATTTTTTTTTTTTTTTTTTTTTTCTGAGACAGAGCCTCAAGCTGTCACCTTGGATAGAGTGCCGTGGCATCATAGCTCACAGCAACCTCCAATTCCTGGGCTCAAGCGAGTCTCCTGCCTCTGCCTCCCAAGTAGCTGGGACTACAGGCGCCCGCCACTACGCCTGGCCATTTTTTGGTTGCAGCCGACATTGTTGTTTGGCAGGCCCAGGCTGGATTCGAACCCTCCAGCTCAGGTGTATGTGGCTGGCACCTTAGCCCGTTGAGTCACAGGCGCCGAGCCTCAACATGAATTTTTTAAGTGACACAAACATTCAAACCATAGCATCCATGTATGTATAATAGAGTGATGAACCATCCAGTTTGCCCAAGATTAAGTGAAATTGAGGAAATACTGGGCAAAATGAGACAAGTTGGTTACCTTAATACATATATACCCCCCATCCAAATTTTACTTATTTTATTTCTCAATTGTCAGGGCTTCACAGAATCCAGGCCCTTTCAACCCCTGTAAACACTATAGCAATTATATAAGCACATATTTATCAACTTTTTTCTTGTTTGGTCACAGACTTTTTTTGAATTTTAAACAATTATTTTTAACCCCCCACAAAATTATTTTTAGGCTTGGCACCCATTGCTCAGTGGTTAGGGCGCTGGCCACATACAGTGGAGCTGGCGGATTTGAACCTGGCCCAGGCCTGCTAAACAACAACAACTACAACAAGAAATAGCTGGGCGTTGTGGTGGGCGCCTATAGTCCTAGCTACTTGGGAAGCTGAGGCAAGAGAATTGCTTAAGCCCAAGAGTTCGTTGTGAGCTGTGACATCACTGCACTCTACAGAGGATGACATAGTGAGACTCTGTCTCAGAAACAAAAAATTATTTTCAGTTGACCCATAATGTATATATTGGGTACAGTGTGATATTTCATGGCATATACAGTGTGTAGTGATAAAATCAAGGTAATAAGCATATCAATCATTTCACATTTATCATTTCTATCTAACTGTAATCTTGCATTCATTAACCTCTCCCTCTGCTCCCTACCCTACTCAGCCTCTAGTAATCTTGCTTCTACTCTCACCTTTTTTTTTCTTTTCTTTTTTTTTTTTAGACAGAGTCTCATTTGTCGCCCTCAGTAGAGTGCTGTGGAGTCATAACTCATAGCGACCTCCAATCCTTGGGCTTCAGTGATTCTTTTGCCTCAGCCTCCCAAGTAACTGGGACTATAGGCGTCTACCACAACACCTGGCTATTTTTAGAGATGGGATCTCGCTCTGGCTCAGACTGGTCTCGAACCTTTGAGCTCAGGCAATCTACCCATCTCGGCTTCCCAGAGTTCTAGGATTATAGGCATGAGCCACTGCGCCGGCCCTGTCTTCCAGTTCTGAGAGGCAAAGATTTGACTTTTCCCCTTGTAGTATGACATTAGCTGTGGCTGTATCATATAGGACTTTTACTGTGTTGAGGTATATTTCTTCTATACCTAATTTTTGGAGAAGTTTTTTTTTTTTTCTTTTTCTTTTTTTTGAGGCAGAGTCTTATTCTGTTGCCCTAGGTAGTGTGCCATAGTGTCATAGCTTATAGCAACCTCAAACTCTTAGGCTCAAGGGATCCTCTTCCCTCAGCCTCAGGAGTAGCTGGGATACAGGCACCCACCACAACGCCTGGCGAATTTTTCTCTTTTTAGTAGAGATGGAGTCTCTTTTCTTGCTCAGGCTGGTCTTGAACTTCTGTGCTGAAGCAATCCACCCAGCTTGGCCTCCCAGAATACTAGGATTACAGGTGTGAACCACCATGCCCAGGCTTTTGGAGAGTTTTTATTGTGAACGGATGTTGAATTTTATCAAATACTTCTTCATCTATTGAGGTTATCATATGGCTTTTGTCTTTAATTCTATTGATGTGATGTATCACATTTATTGATTTGCATATATTTAACCATCTATTCATCTTTGTGCTAAATCCCACTTGATCATGTTGTATGATCTTTTTTTGTTTGTTTTTTTGAGACAGAGCCTCAAGCTGTCACCCTGGATAGAGTGCTGTGGCATCACAGCTCACAGCAACCTCCAATTCCGGGGCTCAAGCCTGCCTCTGCCTCCCAAGTAGCTGGGACTACAGGCATCTGCCACAACGCCAGGCCATTTTGTTTTTTTTTTGGTTGCAGCCACCATTGTTGTTTGGCGGGCCCGGGCTGGATTCAAACCCACCAGCTCAGGTGTACGTGGCTGGCGCCTTAGCCTGTTGAGCCATAGGCGCCGAGCCTGTTTGCTTGTTTTTGAGACAGAGTACCAGTATGTTGCCCTCGGTAGAGTGCCGTGGCATCACAGCTAACAGCAGTCTCAAACTCTTGGGCTTAAGCGATTCTCTTGTCTCAGCCTCTCAAGTAGCTGGGACTACGGATATCTGCCACACACATGGCTCTTTTTTGTTGTTTTAGCTGGCCCAGGCTGGGTTCTAACCCACCAACTTTGGTGTATGTGGCTGGCACCGTAACCAGTGTGCTACGGCACCGAACCTGTATGATCTTTTTATTGCTATTTATTTTGATTTGCTGGTATATTATTGAGGATGGTATATTAGCACAAGAGGAAGAGAGATGCCCTTAGCTGCTGGAGTGCCCCTGCCTACTCAGTCCCCCACCTTACTGAGAATAACCCCCACCTAAATGGGGCTTATATTTACAAGTATTTTGACTTGTAGTTTTGTGTCTTTTCAACATTTTTTATAAAGGCAGTCTTGTGGTGATGAATTTCCTCAGGTATTGCTCATCTGGGAAAGTCTATTTTGTTTTATTTCTGAAGGCTAGCTTTGCTGAATATAGCATTCTTGGTTGACAGGTTTTTTTTCCCCTTTCAGCACTTTGAACATGTTGTTTTATTTTCTTTTGGTCTGTAAAATTTCTGCTGACAAATCTGCTGTTTGTTTGATGGGGATTCCCTTATATGTGATAACATTTTTTTCTTTTTCTTTTTTTTTTTTGGCTGAATTCAGGGAACTTTATTGATGTTACATGACAAGGTGGGGCTCCCTAAGCCCCTCCTGTTCTTCAGGGCATCTGGTGTAGAGACTGTGTCGAGGGGATATTCTCAGTGAGGTGGGGGACTGAGTAGGCAGGGGCACCCCAGCAGCTAAGGGCATCTCTCTTCCTCTTGTGCCCTGGCTGGGGCTGGTGGTCTGGGGGCTCTTACTCCTTGGAGGCCATGTGGGCCATAAGGTCCACCACCCTGTTGCTGTAGCCAAATTCATTGTCATTCAAGGCAATGAATTTGACAAAGTGGTTGTTGAGGGCAATGCCAGCCCCAGCATCAAAGGTGGAAAAATGGGTTTCACTGTTGAAGTCAGAGGAGATGACCTAGTGCTCAGTGTAACCCAGGATGCCCTTGAGGTGGCCTTCTGATGCCTGCTTCACCACCTTCTTGATATCATCGTATTTGGCAGCCTTCTCCAGATGGCAGATGAGATCCACAACTGACACGTTGGCAGTGGGGACACGGAAGGCCATGCCAGTGAGCTTCCCATTCAGCTCAGGGATGACCTTACTCACAGCCTTGGCTGCAACAGTTGAAGCAGGGATGATGTTCTGGAGAGCCCTGCAACCATCATGCCAGAACTTCCCAGAGGGGCCATCCACAGTCTTCTGGGTGGCAGGGATGGCATGGACTGTGGTCACGAGTCCCTCCACGATGCCAAAGTTGTCATGGATGACCTTGGCCAAAGGGGCTAAGCAGTTGGTGGTGCAGGAGGCATTCCTGACAATGCTGAGGCTGTTTTAATACTTCTCGTGGTTCATACCCATCACAAACATGGGGGCATCAGCAGAAGGGCCAGAGATGATAACCCTTTTGGTACCCCCCTGTAGGTGAGCCCCAGCCTTCTCCATGGTGGTGAAGATGCCAGTGGATTCTACAACATAGTCAGCGCCTGCCTCACCCCTTTTGATTTTGGTGGGATCTCGTTTCTGGAAGATGGTTATGGGATTTCCATTGATGACAAACTTCCTGTTCTCAGCCTTGACTGTACCATAGAATTTGCCATGGGTGGAATCATACTGGAACACGTAGACCATGTAGTTGAGGTCAATGAAGGGGTCATTGATGGTGACAATATCCACTTTGCCAGAGTTAAAAGCAGCCCTGGTGACCTGGTGCCCAATATGACCAAAGCAATTTATTCCAGCCTTCACTTTCACCATGGTGCCTCAGGGATGCTGCTGGTGCTGTGCTGGAAGAAGCAGCTGTCTGACAAACAGGAGGACCAGAGAGCAACATTTTTTCTTCATTTTTAAAGAATTCTTTCTTTTTCTTTGACGTGTCACAGTTTGATTATATTGTACCGTAAAGAGTATGTTTTTGGGTTGAGTCCATTTGGGAGGTTTTGAGCTTCCTGATCTGTATGTTCATATTTCTCACAAGAGCTGGGCAGTTTTCAGTTATGCTTTTTGCCATCTCTTTTCCCTTGCAAACTGCCATTGTACGAACATTTGCTTGCTTAATGGTATCCTATAGGAATAGGCTTTCTCCATTCTTTTTATTTTTTCTTCATTCTTTAAAAAACATTTTTGTCTGACTGGGTTATTCCAAAATCTATCAAGTTTACAGATTCTTCTGCTTGATCTAGTATATTGTTAATACTCATGATCAGGATTGTCCAGCCTTTTGTTTTTCTCTGATTCACATTAGAAGAAAAAGAGTTGTCTGGGGTCACGCATTAAATACGCAAACACTCATGAAAGCTGATTAGCAAAAAATAAAGATCTGTGCATAACTTTCATGATACCTGATATAAGCAGAAAAAGGCCTCACAAAATCAGGTTTCAGCCTGTGGCCTTCAGGTTGGACACCCCTGCCTGGATTGTATTTTTTATTTTATTCTTTGAATTATTCACATTCAAGGTTTCTGTTTGGCTCTTTTTTATTGTATCTATTTCTTTCTTGGATTTTTGATTCAGGTTATGAATAGTTTTCTTGACTTTTTTGTTGGATTTTCTATGTATATTTTCTTGTATTTCACTGAGTTTCCTTAAGATCATTGTTTTGAAATCACTTTCAGGCATTTTGTAGATTTCTTTTTCATTGTTGTCTGTTACTGGGGAATTATGATGTTCCTTTGGAGGTGTCATGTTTCTTTAGGTTTTCATGATTTTGTGTCCCTTGGTTGATATGGTCACATTTGTTGGAATAGTCACTTCTTCAAATCTTTTTGTTAGCTTTCTTAGGGAAAGGCTTTTCTGTAGATGTGTCCTAATGTATTGGTTGGGTAGGGTCTTGGTGTGATTTCTTTGGCACACCATCATTGGTGTCTCTGAGTGCCTCCATGACCTAGACTATGGATGTTTGTGGTGATAGTGACTTGGCTTTGTTGATGGCATGGGCCCAGATGGGTCAGTATTGGGGCACTGCAGGGTGTTTATGTAGAGTAGGGCAGCTCCTTTGATCAAGGATGTGGGGGTGGCAGGTATGCCAGTCTTTAGGCCCTGGGGAACATGTGGTATATGATACCTCTGCCAGTCACGGAGGTAGCTCACCAGTGGTGGCAGGCATGGAGCAGCTGACTTATAGGCCTTGGGGAGCATGTGTGATGGTTCCTTGAGTTATAGAGCTATGCACAATATGCACAGGTGCCAAGATCATAGTTACACTGCTCAGTTTGGCTGGGGTAATGGTCTTTCATCTCTTTCTGTGAGTGTGAGAAGATGGTGGGGGGACCCCAGGGATGTGAAAATACAGGGGCTTTTGGGGCCCAAGGCCGTATGCACTCATCAGTAGTGGCTCTGTTCTCAAAATAGTTGAGAGGTGACCAACATGAGTTCTTTTCCTGAAGCAGTGTAGCCATGTGGACACAGCATCTCTTATACAGGGCTTGTGAAGACTGTGGGGCGACTCTCTTCTAACTAGGATTGCAGGCATGTGCAGTGGTAATGGGGACTGTGGTGATCTTTCACTTCATTTCTCTACAATAGGGAGTCTTTGGCTCCCAGCCAATCCTGGCCAGGAGCTTTTCTTCTCTCTTTATGCTGCCATTCCAGGTTTTTGTGTGCCTTACAGGGTCTTTGTCCCTTTTTTGCTGGATTCCAGTGTTCTCTCTTAGACACTCTACTTGATTTTCAAGTCTATAGTTTTGGTCCTTTGGGGGTAGGAGATGAACATTGGGCACCTCTTGTTAGCCATCTTGATGTCTTCCCCACACAGAATTTTTTTCTACTTGGTCATCAGTCATCTGAGGAATTTACCAGCTTTGGTGTTATTGTTTTTGTTTTGCTTTGAAAATGTGGTTGTTGGGTGGTGCCTGTGGCTCAGTGGGTAGGGCGCCGGCCCCATATACCAAGGGTGGTGGGTTCGAACCCGGTCCTGGCCAGCTAAAACAGCAGTGACAGCTGCAACAAAAATAGCCAGGCATTGTGGTGGGTGCCTGTAGTCCTAGCTACTCAGGAGGCTGAGGCGAGAAAATCGTCTAAGCCCAATAGTTGGAGGTTGCTATGAGCTGTGATACTAGGGCACTCTACCGAGGGTGACAAAGTGATACTCTGTCTCAAAAAAAAGAAAGAAAATGTGGTTGTTGTTTTTATATTATTTTCTTCGTAATACGATGTACAGAGTATTTATGCATAAATACAAATATTTGCAGGCTAATGTCTTAGAGGAAAATGCTATTTTATTTTCTTTCTTTTTTGGGAGGGGGTAGGGGCAGATAGAGTCTTACTCTGTCACCCTGGGTAGAGTACCATGGTGTCATAATTCACAGCAGCCTCAAACTCTTGGGCTTGAGCAATCCTCTTGCCTTAGCCTCCTGAGTAGCTGGGACTACATGTGTGTACCAAATACCCAGCTAGTTATTTATTTTTATTTATTTTATTTTATTTTACTTTATTTTATTTTATTTTTTTTTGAGACAGAGCCTCAGGCTGTCGCCCTGGGTAGAGTGCCATGGCATCACAGCTCATAGCAACCTCCAACTCCTGGGCTCAAGCGAGTCTCCTGCCTCTGCCTCCCAAGTAGCCGGGACTACAGGCGCCTGCCACAATGTCTGGGTATTTTTTGGTTGCAGCCGTCATGGTTGTTTGGCGGGCCCAGGCTGAATTCGAACCTGCCAGCTCAGGTGTATATGGCTGGTGCTATAGCCGCTTGAGCCATAGGCACCGAGCCTAGTTTTTTAATTTTTAGTAGAGACGGAGGTCTTGAACTCCTGAACTCAGGCTATTCACCCTCCTTGGCCTCCCAAAGTGCTAGGATTATGGGTATGAGCCACTGCCTGACCGAAATGCTGTCTTTGCCATCCTACTTGCTATCTAAAACGTGAGATAGACCTAACTCCTATGCCATGCTAATATAAATAGCATGCACTGTAGCACTTACTGGTATAATTTAGATAGGGTTTGGTTTCTATTTTTTTTTTTTTTGAGACAGAGCCTCAAGCTGTCACCCTGGATAGAGTGCTGTGGCATCACAGCTCACGGCAACCTCCAATTCCTGGGCTCAAGCGAGTCTTTTGCCTCCACCTCCCAAGTAGCTGGGACTGCAGGCGCCCGCCACAACGCCCGGCCATTTTTTGGTTGCAGCCGTCATTGTTGTTTGGTGGGCCTGGGCTGGATTCAAACCCGCCAGCTCAGGTGTACGTGGCTGGCGCTTTAGCCCGCTGAGCCACAGGCACCGAGCCAGGGTTTGGTTTCAAGTTAATGAAGCATTGTTAGGAGTGACTAAATGAGATGGCACTATTTATAACTCAGGATTTCTGTTATATTTTTTCACTGTGTTTTTTTTTTTTTTTTGCGGTTTTTGGCCAAGCTGGGTTTGAACCCGCCACTTCTGGCATATGGGGCTGGCACCCTACTCCTTTGAGCCACAGGTGCTGCCCTTTTACTATGTTTTTATTTTTATTTTTTTGAGACAGAGCCTCAAGCTGTCACCCTGGGTAGAGTGTCGTGGCATCACAGCTCACAGCAACCTCCAACTCCTGGGCTCAAGTGATTCTCCTGCCTCTGCCTCCCAAGTAGCTGGGACTACAGGCGCCCGCCACAACGCCCAGCCATTTTTTTTTGGTTGCAGCCGTCATTGTTGTTTGGCGGGCCCAGGTTGGATTCGAAGCTGCCAGGTCAGGTGTACGTGGCTGGCGCCTTAGCCCGTTGAGCCATAGGCGCCGAGCCAGGGTTTGGTTTCAAGTTAATGAAGCATTGTTAGGAGTGACTAAATGAGGTGGCACTATTTATAACTCAGGATTTCTGTTATATTTTCTCACTATGTTGTTTTTTTTTTTTTTTTTTGAGGTTTTTGGCCGGGCTGGGTTTGAACCCGCCACGTCTGGCAAATGGGGCTGGCACCCTACTCCTTTGAGCCACAGGTGCCGCCCTTTTGCTATGTTTTTAAATGAGTCGTGTACTAGGTATAGGTTTATCCACAAATAGGTAACTCTTCTATACTTTTCCAAAAATAGTTAAATCTTCTAAGTTTGGGCAGAATATAGTCAACCTTATTCAGGATTCTGTGTTTGACTAGTGGAAGTCCTTCTGACTTGCATATTTGATGCCAAATAATAACTTTTCTCATTTTTACCTTATCATATTTTAATATGTAGCTCCTTCATGCTATGGTAATTAATATGCATTTAATAAGATACTTCTTTCTTAGGTCAGAATGAGGGTAAATTGATGTCTGTTAATTAGTAATGGTTAGGTACATGTATTTGCAATAGTGGTTTGTTACTCCTTCAACCATTAAAGAATAATTCCCCATTTTCTCTTCTTCCCAGCATTTTGTAACCACTTTTCTACTTTCTGTCTCTTATTCTATTGCCCTGGGTAAGTGCCATGGTGTCATAGCTCACAGCAACCTAAAACTCTTGGGCTAAAGCAATCCTCCTGCCTCAGCATCCCAAGTAGCTGAAACTATAGGTGCCTGCCACAATGCTCAGCTTTACTTAGTTTATTTCATGGTTCATTTATGTTGTAGAATTTGTCAGGATTTCCTACCATTCTAAAGACTGAATAATATTTTGATACATGTAAATGTCACATTTTGTTTATCCATTCATCTATTGATGTACATTTGGTTGTTTCTACCTTTTGTCTGTTGTGAATAATGTTACTGTGAACATGGGTGTGCCAAATATCTGTTTGAATTTCTGCTTTGAATTCTTTTTGGTGTATGTCTAGATAATAGAATTGCTTTATCATAGGTAATTTTAGTTTACTTTTTTGAGAAATTCCCATAATGCTTTCCACAATGACCATGCCATTGTACATTCCCATCTGGATTCCAAGGATTCCAATTTCTCTATATCCTTACCAACATTTGTTTTATGTTTTTTGGACAAAAGCTATGCTAAAGGTTGTAAAGTGTTATCCCATTGTGGTATCTCATTTCTTTTTTTTTGAGACAGAGTCTCATTCTGTCACCCTGGCAGTGCCGTGGCATCATACCTCACAGCAACCTCAAACTCTTGAGTGATCCTCTTGCCTCAGGCTGCCAAGTAGCTGGGACTACAGACATGCACTATCATGCCTGGCAAGTTTTTCTATTTTTAGTAGAGATGGGGTCCCATTCTTGTTCAGGCTGGTCTCGAATTCCTGAGATACAGCAATCCACCCGCCTCGGCCTCCCAGAGTGTAGGATTATAGACATGAGCCACAGCATTCAGCCTACCTCATTTCTTTTTATTGCTAAATAATATTCTGTTGTATGAATGTCCCATAGTTTATTTATCCATTCATCTTTGGAAGACCATTCCAGTTGCTTTCAAATGATGGCAGTTATGAATAAAGCTATTAATAATAAAGTTTGGCAATAATGAATAAACAATTGTTTGCAGATTTTGTGTGAATGTAAATTTTCAACTTATTTGGGTAAATACTAAGGAGCACAGTTGGTCATGTGGTAGAGTATATTTAGTTTGGGAAGAAACTGCTAAACTGTCTTACTAAGTGGCTTTCCCATCCTCATTTCTCATCCCCCATTTGACTTTCCCATCCTCAAAATATAAAAGTTTTATTTAATTATTTATTTTTTGAGACAGAGTCTCACTATGTCACCCCTATTAGAATGCCATGGCATCATAGCTCACAGCAACCTTAAACTCTTGGGCTTAAGCGATTCTCATGCCTCAGCCTCCCAAGTTACTGGGACTACAGGCGCCCACCACAATGCCCGGCTATTTTTTGGTTATAGTTGTCATTGTTGTTGGACAGGCCTGGGCTGGGTTCAAACCCTCCAGCTCCAGTGTATGTTGCTGGTGCCCTAGCTGCTGAGTTACAGGTGCTGAGCCAAAAAAATAAATTTTTTTTTTTTTATTGAGACAGAGCCTCAAGCTGTCACCCTGGATAGAGTGCAGTGGCATCCCAGCTCACAGCAACCTCCAATTCCTGGGCTTAAGCGAGTCTCCTGCCTCTGCCTCCCAAGTAGCTGGGACTACAGCCGCCCGCCACAACGC
>CAUYRH010076958.1:0-23970 GCA_963574655.1 Perodicticus potto
GAAGGGTTAGGAGAAAACTTCTAAATACGGATCAAAATTGTTCTCACAAAGTAATGAGACAGTCTCTTGAATGTTATCGCAATCAGGTTGATGAAAATATCTCTGATTGTATCTGAAGCCCGTACACTGTACCCCATGACTGAATTATTGTACACAGATATGATTCAATAAAAAAAAGAAAGAAAGAAAGAAAGAAAAAAAGAAAAAAAGTAAAGAAATAACTAATAATATACCCAGCAAGTAAAACATGTGAAACACAGAACCAGACCTGTTACCAACAGCTCTAGATTCTAATGAAGGGCTAAATAAATTTCCTGGTCAACCTTAATTATGAGCCAAAATGTGCAAATCTTTATGGTTTTCATCAGAAACTGTACTTTTCTTAGATTCAACATCATTCTCTCACTTAGGATAACAATTGGGATAATAATAAGAAAAGCCATATAAATAGAATAGTAATTGCTTAAAAGATTAAATTGAGTAGTTGACATCAGTTGCTAGTTGGCATTGGTTGGTAAAATCTGTAGAGCTTAATATTATATAATGTCTTTCTTAGTTCTTTAAAATTATAAAAGAGTAGCACAGAGTGAAATAAAAAGCTTCCATTCATAGGTTTTTACTGTAATCTTACTGACTATATAAGTTGAAAGCAATGAAAAGGGAAATTTTATCAAAATCCAAAATTTTTAGTACCAATCTACAGAACAAAAATTTCTAGTGATGACCAGCTGTTAACAGTAGTCATAATGAAACGTCATTGTGCCACAAGCACTTAAACACAAAACTTACCATTTGGGGTGTTCAAAATACCACAGGCCATGACCCATATCAGACCAATTTGAACCAATGAGATTTAATTATGCAGTTTTTGTTTGAGCTGTAAATGGTTGCTGGTTGTCTTTCTTCCACTGGACTAGATATTGTGATGACCTGAGCTGAAAGCTGTAAAAGTCATTATCTAGCACTTAAATATAGAGCCAATCCAGGTAAATATGAGCTAAAAGATTGATTCTGAGAACATTTTTTTTAGTCCAAAATCAAGTTATGGCTGAAGCAAAGTTACCCTTATACTTTTAGTTACAATGCCAACAAGTTCCTTTAAGCCAGTTTGGCTTGGGTTTCTCTATCACTCACAAACAAAAGAACTGAAAGTGATACAATTCTGACTTTTTGTCTCCCAAAAAGCTTATACAAGTTGTTCAGCAATATAGAAGGTCATATGTTTAGTTACTTTTCATATTTAAATGTTTATATCTAGAAGCAGAAATCCTATCTCCCATATTCCATATGATTTCGATTTAGCACTTTCTAACTCAACCATCACTACTTACCATTTTCTTATCTTCAATGCCAACACTGGAGCTCAGTAACTGCATGTTAAAAAAGGCCAAAATGCCCAACAACTTGGGTTGTAAATAATTAGCCTAAAAACAAAAACCAATGTTATAGGAGTTTTATACAAATCAAATTTCCTAAATTGACAATTTAGTTATTTAATTAATATCATTTATATTTTACCTAACTTGATTAGAATATTAGAAATAAAAACTTGGTAAGTTAAATTTCTCCAAAAGCATGTATTTTTACATCTAGTATTTAAAGAAATTAATGAAACTGATTTACAATCACCATGACAAAATACGATTATAAAATACAGTACAATGAGAAAATCATGAGCTTTTGAATCATAGAGTGAGCTGGGGTGGAATCCTTATGATCTGATTCACCTAAGGATCCAGAGTGAAGAAAAGACAGAGAATAGAGAAAGGCTGTCCCTATTCTACAGCAATTAGAGATAAGCTGGGAACAAGTACCTAACTACAGAAAAGGTACCCTACCAGAACAGGTCTAACACAGGGATCAATATCCCCTGAGGTAATAATGACAGAGAGTTATACCATGGGCATCAAGAGTTGCGAGCTAGATATCACCATCCATGACACTTGGGATCTCCTGAGGTGAGTATAGTTCATTCCTTCTTGAGAGAGGGTCTTAGAGGGCAGGGCATGGGCTTTAAGTCAGACAAACCTGGGTTTGAATCCCAATTTTGACACTTCCTAATGTGGGATATTAAATAACTTATTTAAGTCCTCTGAGTCTATAAAATGGGAACAACAAAAGCACTTACTGCATAGACTTGTTGTAAAGATTAGTTAGGCCAATGCCCTGGTGGAAATGCCAAGGTCAACTTCAGATTTGAAATATTTAAAGTGGACTCAAAACTATATTAGCAAGGCCAACAATTAAATGCACGATTGTGGGCAATGGTGCTGTTGCTGTCTCCTAATTTCTTACACAACAAATTTCTACCTAAATACATATGGACTGTTTTTGACAACTATGCAAAGTTATGATTTGTGGGGTGCCATATACTCTTGGACTTTTTTTTAAACAGCGTTTCACTCTGTCACCCTGAGTAGAGTGCTGTGGCATCAGCCTCGCTCACAACAATCTCAAACTCCTGGGCTCAAGTGACCCTCCTGCCTCAGCCTCCCCAGTAGCTAGGACTACAGGCATTTGCTGTGGTGCCTGGTTAGTCTTCCTATTTTCAGTTGAGGCAGGGTCTCTCTCTTGCTCAGGATGGTCTTGAACTCCTGAGCTCAGGGGATACTCCCACCTTGGCCTCCCAGAGTATGTGAGCCACCATAACCATAGTCAGCCCTCTTGGACTTTTTTTTTTCTTTTGGGCCAGGGCTGGGTTTGAACCCACCACCTCTGGTATGTGGGGCTGGTGCCCTACCCCTTTGAGCCACAGGCGCCGCCCTCTTGGACTTTTTGATACTTTAGGGCAAGATGATTATGACAGATTACAACCACTGAGTTATCCACAAACAACAGATTATATACATATATATATATATACACACATACATACATACATACATACACACACACGCACGCGCGCACACACACACACACACACACACACACACATATAGTCTGTTTTTAGTGGTCCTTCCATCCTCATTTGAAAATGTGAAAGGAAAGTGGATGTCTGCCATAATTCACCACTGTCCAAAGATTCCTTTCTTACTTGTGGAGAACCAAATTGATCTCAGAGATGACCCCTCTACTCTTTATAAACTTGCCAAGAAGAAACAGAAGCTTACTACTCCAGAGACCACTGAAAAGCTGGCCTGTGACCTGAAGGCTGTAAAATATGTGGAGTGTTCATGTTCTGTACTCTCACAGAAAGACCTAAAGAATGTATTTTGCCAAGCAATATTGGCTGCCCTGGATCCTCCATAATTGAAGAAGACTGCAGGTGTGTGCTGTTACGAACATCTACCTCTTCAGAGCCATTTCTGCACAGCTGGTGTTGGCATCATCAATTTTTAAATCAAACTAAAGATTACAAATTAAAATTCATTTTTGCAATAATGACACCTACCCACATGTACTCATGTGAGACAAAGCCCACAGGTATGGCTGCCTCTCCCATATTAGTTAATTTTGAGTAATTGTGATCAGTATTAGTTTTTGTTTTGTTCAAAAAAAACATTTTCTTTAAAGCAAGGCATACCTGTGATGACTCTGTAACAGACTAATTCAAATTGTTGAAGCTGCTCTCTGGCTCCACTCTGGAGAGTAATCTGGGACATCTTAGTGGGTTTTTATTTTTCCTTAGTTTTAGGTGGAAATGTGTGTGTGCTTTGTTTTTTATTCTTATTTATTAAATTCATTAACAGTAGACAGTAGACAGCCCTTAAGGGGAGGACAGATTGATTCCACATTCCACATCCTAGATCTAATTTAGAAAACATGATACCCAACTGGTGCTCTTAGGAGTATAGTAAATGCCTCATTTAATAACATAGTCCACCCATGATTGAACTAATGTACACAATTTTGATTTAACAAAAATTAAAAAATAAACAAATAAATAACATAGTCCTTTTTTGGGTGGCACCTGTAGCTCATTGAGTAGGGCACTGGCCCCATATACCGAAGGTGGCAGGTTCAAACCCGGCCTTGGCCAAACTGCAAAACAGAAAAATAGCCAGGCGTTGTGACAGGCGCCTGTAGTCCCAGCTACTTGGAAGGCTCAGGCAAGAGAATCGCCTAAGCCCAGAAGTTGGAGGTTGCTGTGAGCTGTGTGAAACTACGGCACTCTACCAAGGGTGACAAAGTGAGACTCTGTCTCTACAAAATAAATAAATAAATAACATATTCCTGTTTGAAAGTTGCCCTTTTTCCTACCCTTGAGTAGATCCAGTATTTGATGAAAATCATGAAAGTGGGTAAAACCTGTTTTGCCCTTCACTTTTCTAAAATGCACTATATATGTGAATATGACTTTCAAAGAATTTTTTTTTTGCCATTTGCTGAAGTTTTTTGTAAGTTAGAAATTAACTGTTTTCACTGATAAATGGAAAGTATCGTACCTTTGAAATATACTAAATGGATGGAGTTCATAATTTCAAAAAAAAATTTTCTGTCAGTAATTGTCTTTTTTTTTCTTTTTGAGACAGAGTCTCACTCTACTGCCCTGGGTACAGTGCCATGGTGTCATAGCTCACAGCAATCTTAAATCTACTGGACTTAAGCAATCCTCTTGCCTTAGCTTCCTGAGTAGCTGGGTGATTGCCACAATGTCTGGCTAGTTTTTTCTATTTATTTAGTAGAGAAAGGGGTCTCACTCTTGTTCAGGCTGGTCTCAAACTCCAGAGCTCAAGCAATCCACTGCCTCAGCCTCCCAGGGTGACAGGATTACAGGTGTGGGCCACTGCACCTGGCCCTGTCAGTCATTGTCTTATATGCTTAGCACAGATAATAGCTCAATAGCATATGGTATGGTGTTCCTCGAATGTAGCTGCTATGTAGAGGAGATGTGAGGGGTGGTACTAGAAGATAGATGTCTATAGAATGATTCACATCCTCTCAAGCTGTAAGGATGGAAGCTTGTGCTTCATGAAGAAGCTGGGGGGGGGGCGGGGAGGAGAACCCTTCACAACATGGTAAATTGTCAGGGGAATTCCCTTATTTCTGTTTTGCATATGAGGAACCACAGAGCAGCCAGAGAAGGTTCTTTAGTTTAGGAAACATCATGGAAAGAGCCTTATGAAGACTTTTTATAAGTTTTAATAGGGATTTGTCAGGTTATTTTGGTTGAAATTTCTAATTTTTAAAAATGTTTGGGTAATCTTTTCCACCTTCCCAAAGTCCTAATTCTTGGAGATCATTAGTATTGAACCAGTGCTTTCTTGGTTCTCAATTTATGACTATTCTGTAAAAAATATTCCTCTTTCAGCTTGGCACCTGTGGCTCAAGCGGCTAAGGCGCCAGCCACGTACACCTGAGCTGGCGGGTTCAAATCCAGCCCGGGCCTGCCAAACAACAATGACGGCTGCAACCAAAAAAAAAATAGCCGGGCGTTGTGGCGGGCGCCTGTAGTCCCAACTACTTGGGAGGCAGAGGCAGGAAACTATCTTGAGCCCAGGAGTTGGAGGCTGCTGTGAGCTGTGATGCCACAGCACTCTACCCAGGTGACAGCTTGAGGCTCTGTCTCAAAAAAATAAATAAATAAAGATGTTCAAAAGAATATCCCTCTTTCAAAATCTTTATACACAGGCAAGGAAAATGGCAAGAAAAAGAGCTGGGAATGAGTGGCAACTGAGGTGTTTTCCAACTCTAGAAGAATACTGCATTGCCTGATGTTGAGGGATCTGATTTGGGTATATCCAGGTAACATACATTGCCATGAAGAGGAAGATAGAAGGGAATATACTACTACACATAGAGAGGAGCTAGTTAGGTGTCCTATGTGTTCTCCAGATTAGATGTTGGGATCAAATTTTCTCTTGCCCAGCACAGAAAATCTCCTGTGTTTCAAGTCTAAAATTATATTTTGTTTTGCAAACTTCTGATTTCAATTGAGACTCAACTTTGGCATAATAAGCCACAATTCACTAAGTTATGATTCCAGCCTATGCATCTTAAATAAAACATACACATAGAGGGCACTCACACAATCCATGTTAACACTCTAATTTTTTTAAAGTTCTTGCATTTAGACAAACAATTCTTTGAGTTCATTCATTTATCACTCACCAAAATTCATTATGTATGCCTTGAATACTGTGCTGGAGTACAGGTATCCAAGATAAGCAAAGTCATTCTCTCCCATTAGACCATTATGAGCGAAAGACACTAAATAAGTAAACATGTAAACAAAGTTATGATAATTGCTATAAGAAAATAAACATGATCATGTGATAAATAAGAAATGAGATAAGGAAATTTAGATAGGGTATTCAGGAAACTCTAAAATCTAAAGAATGAGAAAGATCCAGGAGATTATTTTCGGCAGAGAAACTAGCTACAAAGACTCTGAATCAGAAAAGCTTAGCATGTATACAAAACACAAAGGCAACAATGCTGAGACATAGGGAGAAAAGAAGAAAAAAGTAGTACAATATAAGAGTAGAAAGGTAGGCAGAGCATATACGGCCTCATAGATTTTATTTTAAGAACAATGTAAAACCACAGAAGCAATTTAAGCATGGGAATGATGAGTTTGTAAAAAGCTCCAAATGCTGTGTACATAATTAATCGTAGAGAGAGGGGAATGAAAAGAAAGAATAGTTAGGCGGCTTTCAGAGAAAGATAGAATGGTTGTTTACATGAGGTTGTTTGCTTCTTCCCACCCTCACATCCATTCTCTGCCCTCTTCTGCCCCTCTCTGTGCCTGGGAGGCTTACTAGATTGCATCACTTAGGATCCTGTGCCTTCAGATTCCCCACTGAATTCAGTCAACAGGAAGCGCCAAGAGAACAGAGGATAAGAAGAAAGAGTGTGTATTTATATTTCCTGCTCCATGTTTTGAGGTAGTTCTGGTAGTAGCTGTATCACTCTACAATGAAAGGACTCATTCTTCTTATGGTTGTACCTTTCAAACAGGTTACAGTAAAACTATTTCCTCCCCTTTCCCAGGTCTAAGGGGAACATTTAAGTTTTCTACTGTTTGTAGTTCCTGGGTTCCTTGACATTGCCTGTAAAACTGAAAATAGCTCCTTGGTCAAATTATTTTCACTTAACTATTTTTGTGTGTGTGTGCTGTTTCTTTCCAGGGCATAACCTTTACAAACTCACAAATCCAAAATTCAGGGGACGGTCAGACTAAAATTTTAACTATAAAATCAGCAAAACATAAATCATACTAAAGAAAAAAACCCAATGAGGTAATTTAAGGAGACAATGATGATGGGGAAAAAGAGACAGTTATACATAGTCCTAAATGATTCTAGTATTTAGAGGATAAAGTAAATGATATCTTCTTGGAATTATTATCCTTCTTTACTGAAAAGAGCCAGTAAAGAAGAAAAAGAAAGAGTGAAGAGTGAAGAGTGAAGAAAAAAGAAAATCAAGACAATGTGGCATCATAAATGCCACACAAGAAGGAAGGGTCAAGTGTGCTAAATGCTACTGAAAGGCTGACTGAGCTAGAGACAGAGAAGTGACCATGGGATTTAATTGTAGGAAGACTGATAATGATCCTGACAAGAAGAATTTCATAAAATATTGAGAACACAGCCAGAGTAGAATGGTTTCATTTAATGGGAAATGAGAAAGCAGAGATAGAAACCTCTCAAGATATTTTACAGATAATCTTTTAAGTCTATTATAGGAATGAGGGCAATCAAAAGAAAAATAAATTCCAACTTCTCAGAAAACTGAAGCAGAATTGCTTGAGCCCAGGAGTTATAGACCAGCCTTGGCATTACAGCAAGACCCTGTCTGAAAATTAAAACATAGAAAGAAGGAAAAGAAAAAGAGTAAGCCTGAGAATTTACATATTTTTTTCAGATAAAGAAATAAAATAATAAAGTGATTTCTGGCATAAATTTAAGGTAGAGAAAGATAAAAAGGATAACATATCTTTGAACTTCCCTTCAATCCAACAAAGGATTAAATTACATTTAGAAGTGATAAGTTTAGTTTGCTATCCCAAAGAAGGGGAAGTTATAGGGTGAAGGGTGAGGGGAAAACTATAAACATCTTCTAATACATGTAGAGTTTAAAAGTAGTGAAGAAAAATATTTTAAAACATTTTTACTCTGTGAAAAACAAAATCTTCCAAAACTATTTTAAAATCTACATTTTTCAATGCTAACATATGTTGTTAATGCCTGACTGTGACCATGCAATTTATTTATTTATTTATTTATTTATTTATTTATTTATTTATTTATTTTTTGAGACAGAGCCTCAAGCTGTTAACCCTGGGTAGAGTGCCATGGCATCACAGCTCACAGCAACCTCAAACTCTTGGGCTTAAGTGATTCTCTTATCTCAGCCTCCCAAGGAGCTGGGACTACAGGCGCCCACCACAATGCCCAGCTATTTTTTGGTTGTAGTTGCCATTGTTGTTTGGCGGGCCTGGGCTGGATTCGAACCCGCCAGCTCTGGTATATGTGGCTGGTGCCTTAGCTGCTTGAGCTACAGACGCCAAGTTTGACCATGCAATTTAAATTAATCTTTCCTTTTTTTTTATTTTTAGACAGAGTCTCACTTTGTTGTCCTTGGTAGAGTTCCATGGCATCATAGCTCACAGCAACCTGAACCTTGCGGGCTCAAGTGATTCTCTTGTCTCAGCCTCCCAAGTAGCTGGGACTACAGGCGTCCAAAACAACACTAGGCTATTTTTTAGAGATGGGGTCTCGAACCTGTGAGCTCAAGGCAATCCACCCGCCTCAGTCTCCCAGAGTGCTAGAATTACAGGCATGAGCCATCATGCCTGGCCCTAAATCAATCTTTCTCAAAGTAACAATTATCAACTTAAAATTTACCAAATCTCTACCAGTTGGAAAATGAAAAAGAAAAAAAATCAGTTTTTTCAATTAAGCTGCAAAGAAGAAAAACAAAAACAGAAAAAAATCTACTGAACATATTCCTTACCATCAATTCAGGTGATGTGATATCTCTTGGGCCCTGATATGGATCATCACTAGATGCAAATGAGGCAAGAATTGACAAACCATTGAAAACCTGTTGATAGTGTTCTCCAATACGCAGCAATAATTCATTATGCAATCCCTGGAAATCCTGTCTCAAAAGGCTCCCCAGTTCAATTTCTGTTTCATTCTAACTCAAAGACATTTAAAAGAAAAAAAAGGTTAGAAAAAGTTGTTTTCCTTTAAACTAACATTCTGGAAATAAGCATATAATTTTAACATGCTATTTGTAAATCAGGAGCTCTAGACTAGATGACAGGATTTATTAATAGTATTAAGAAAAGGTATTGGAAAAGGATTCTAATCTTGTTCGCTCCTGGTAGGACTTCCCTGGGTTATAGGTAATGAGGAGATGTGACAAGACTTTATTTTGATACAAAATTTAAAAAAGAAAAGTCCTAGTTTTCTCTAAAGTCTTATAATATCAACTCAGTATTTACAGACACATAACCCCTGGGTGATAGTAGCTTAGAGCAGTCTTTCTTGTCAGAATGCTTTAGTCAAATTCTAGCTGTCACTTACTAGTGCTGTGACTTGGACAAATTACCTAGTCTAGTCTCCCTCTGCCTTAGTTTCCTCATCTACCCTTATCTCACTGGGTAACTATGAGGATTAAGTGAAGTGATCCATGTAAACTGTTTAGCACAATTTCTGGCATTTAGTAAGCACTTCATAAATACTTATTATTTTCATTCTACCTTCAAAAGACACAGATTTACTTTCTCAAGATGAATAAATGCATTTAATATTTAATAACTCTCATATGGAAAGAGATCCACTACTGGCACATTATTCCAATAGGTTTTCCTGTTCCTATGTAATCTCATATTCCTCAGTGAGGTACTGTTAATATGAAACCAAAAAAGAAGCACAAGCTATAATTTTAAACTTAAAAACTAGCAAGAAACTGGGCCAAATTGTAATCAGAGCACAAAGTAACTAAACATAGACATTGTATCATAATTGGAAGTGGCTGCCTTTTCCTATGGATATAATAACCTGAATATTATCAATCAACTCATAGCTCTAACCAACTGAAAAATGCCAATGATATTTACTAAGAAGTCCACAATGGGTGACTATCATATCCCATTATGGGGAAATAACCCATATAGGAAATAAAAAAAAGATTTCTATTTAATATGCTTCCAGAACAAAGACTATTTAATGTAACACTGGAACTTAAATTTTTTTCTTTTTTTGAGACAGAGCCTCAAGCTGTCACCCTGGATAGAGTGCTGTGGCATCACAGCTCACAGCAACCTCCAATTCCTGGGCTCAAGCGCGTCTCTTGCCTCCACCTCCCAAGTAGCTGGGACTACCGACACCCGCCACAACACCCGGCCATTTTTTGGTTGCAGCCGTCATTGTTTAGTGGGCCCAGGCTGGATTCGAACCCGCCAGCTCAGGTGTACGTGGCTGGCGCCTTAGCCCATTGAGCCACAGGTGCTAAGCTGGAACTTAAATTTTTTAAGATAGGCTACAAATTATTCAACTTTCTTCCTGAAAAAACCTCTACTATAACACTAATTTACACAAAAGAGTACATATACAAATATTCAATTACCTTCAGATAATGAAGGGCACGTTCTAATTCATCTTTAGAACAGGAACAGACCAAATGGGAAAAAATATATTTGAAGTTATTTATTAAAATCTCTCTACGATTGACATTTAGTTGTTTTCCTAAAGTTCGAATGAGAGCAGAAGCTGCAGGGCTTGCTTTGGCAGCAAGATCAGGTAGTAGAACTTGTAAAGTCCTCTGAAAAAGAATGCCACAATTACCAAAAAGTACATTTGTCTGAGTGATAAAATACATAAGCTATGTAAAAAAATATTTTTAAATATCACACAAATTTAGAGTCCATATATGACTTATATTTGAATTCATAGTTACCATTTATTTACCAACAGATATTGAGTGTACATGTACCATGATTCAGACACTGCAGACATAGCAGTGAACAAAATAGGCAGGATGCCTAGTGGCATAGAGTTTACACTGTAAAATGGTTGAAACAGACCACAAATAAGCAAACATAAAAGTAAAGAAGATAATTTCTCAGGAGTATGTGTTAAAATATATTCATGCTCTAAGGTAGAAGTCTCGAGTCTGATGTATTTCAACTAACCTGCATTTAAAGAATAAGTAAGAGTAACAATAAATGCAATTTAAAAAAATGTTTTTAAAGAGGTGATAATACAATATTATAAAAAAAAAACCTTTTAACACATCCACCATCCTAATACTGCAAGAAATCTATTTTTATTTTAGTCTATTTCCTTTAAGATGTTCATAAGATACTTACAAAATCCAATGAAAAAAATTTCATTTATTCATTCAACATGTTATCTAATGAACATTTACTACCTGTCAGTCATAATTCTAAGCACTGCAGAGGTGATAGTGAACAAGACCAAGGCTCTGCCCCAGAGACGTTTATACCTTACTTTGTTATGGCTTTCAACTTAAATGTTAACACTATAAGACTGTTTAAGGTAGTTTCTATAAAGTTCTCATTGTCATGGTAATAGGTTATATAATATCCTATGACATACTCTGTAGTATGGAGTAGTTTAGGAAGCTTTTTCTTGGGGGGTCGAGTGGACAGAGTCTCACTCTGCTGCCCCAGGCCAGAACACTATAGTACTCCAGGCTAGAATGCCATAGTACATACCTAGCTCACAACAACCTCAAACTCCTGAGTTCAGGCGATCCTCCTGACTCAGTCTCCTGAGTAGCTGGGACTACAGGTGCCTGCCACGACTCCTGGCTAATTTTTTGTATTTTCAGTAAATAAGGGGTCTCACTCTTGCTCAGACTGGTCTGGACCTCAGCTCAAGGGATCCTGAGGCCATGTTAGCCTCCAAGAGTGCTAGGACTACAGGAGTGAGCCACCACCTGCCAGGTTGGAAGCCTCTGAAAAGTCATTAGTTTCACTCAAGAGTTTTCTTTTTACTTTGTTTTGCTACTTAGATAATGCTGAAATAAACATCTGTGCTTTATGGTTCCCAGAGTAGAATTACTAAATGAAAAGGTCTGAATATTTTTGTGGTCCTCCCCATGTACTGTCATATTTCCTTCAGTATTAACCAATTTATAAGCAATTACCAAAATACAGAAATACTAGAGGAAAAATTCTATATGAATTGCCATTATAATTTATTAATTAAGAATACACTAAACTTTTGTCTTTGGAAAAGACAAGAAGATAATCTACTCCATGATCTTTTATATCTCAGCTCTAATGACTTGCCCAAGGCTTCCTAAGCCACTCCATACTATAAAGAATGTCCTTTGAATTCCCAGCCAATATCTTCTATACCACTAGAGTTTTGTACTTTATTACTCTATCTCCTCAGGAGTAGAAAAGATCATATTAGACTCTGAATTACAAATGGAACCAATCACAGGACTAAAGAAAGATATTAGGGCTCAGAGAGTTAACTGAAAGGATTAGCATTATTTACTTAGTATTTTCTTTTCAGGACTGCTAACCACACAGGTGACTCAAACCATTTGATGACTCAAATCAGCATGACCTTAAGTTTTACAGTGTAAGCAATAATCTCACATCAAAGTCAAAATCTAGAATGAAATGAACAAAATATTGAATTGCAAACCTCAATTAAGTGAACTATATGTTGCAACTTACAGTAAGAAAACGATTAAGATCAGGAAAGTCAAAAACATTGGCAATTTCAGACAAGGTATTTAAAGCCATTTCTCTCTGGTGTGCTACATCTTGTTTTCTTATCTCAGCATTCTGGAATGGAGTACTAGGAAGTGCTGCCATCTGACTGGAGTGGAGGGATTCTACCAAGAACTAGAGCAAAAACAATTTGATTCTTAGATTTCACACAAGAAAGAAGTTAAATAATATACCATAATATTTAATTAACATAATAATACTTTTTAAAGTAACATAAAGGATACCATCAAACAATGTTCTACATTACCTAAATTGGCTCATTTAATTTTTATAACAACCTTAACGGGGTAGATTACCTCATAATCTCCCTCTTATAGGCAGATGAAATAACCAAGCTTCGATATAAAACTGGAATACTATGCTAAAGATTTTACCACAAATACAGGGTAAAGCCAGTACTTTTTTTTTTTTTTGCATTTTTTGGCCAGGGCTGCCATCTCCGATATATGGAGCTGGTGCCCTACTCCTTGAGCCACAGGCACCAGCCACCCTAAAGCCAGTATTTTAACACAGACTACAATTAAACCTCTGTAGCACATTTAAATTATGTTGATTTAAAAAAGAATTAAAGAAAGAATGTATTTGGCTCGGTGCCTGTGGCTCAACGGGCTAAGGCGCCAGCCATGTACACCTGAGCTGGCGGGTTCAAATCCAGCCCGGGCCCGCCAAACAACAATGATGGCTGCAACCCAAAATGGCCGGGCATTGTGGCGGGCGCCTATAGTCCCAACTACTTGGGAGGCGGAGGCAAGAGACTCGCTTAAGCCCAGGAATTGGAGGTTGCTGTGAGCTGTGATGCCACAGCACTCTGTCCAGGGTGACAGTTTGAGGCTCTGTCTCAAAAAATAAAAAAAAGAATATATTTATTGTGCTTTGAACTTCTTTCAAAAATAATTTAATTAATAATCTTTAAAAATTTTTGCAGTACACCAGTTGAAAATCACTGGCCTAACTTTTTAGCCATTAATTGAATATATGATATTTAAAACAAAATGCCAGCCAGAGATCTGCCAAAGGCCCTGCAATACCCCCACAAACAGGAGCACCCTAGAGACGATTAAATGTCCATTCTACTGTCAACAACAAAAAAAAAAAGCCATATGGATAATATCAACGTATAAAAGAGTTTTATTACTAAAAAAGTAAGACATCTCCCTAAAAATTAATAACAGAGTATAATAGTTAAATACATCATTATGAGATGATTTTTCCCTTTTCCCATTTATAATATATGTCTTCAAATAAGTATCCTAAAGTATAAAACTGGCAAAATTCCATTTCTCTTAAATAAATACATCATTTTAAAAAATAATCTTTTAAAACAAGTAAAATACAGTAAAACATGCATAAATGTTCTTTTTTTAAAACTATTGCCAAGTACTGCTGTTGTGTATAATCGAGACAATGATGGTCCTTACCTGACAGATGGGTTTTTTATATTGGCTAAAAAAATTTTGCAATTTAACACTTTTAGCTGCAACCAGAGCTCTAATTTCTGTGTATGCCGCTCCAGAGACAGATGCTGACTTGGATAACAAACAATGCAGTAAGTGTAAGAGTGCAAAAGGTACCAAATCTCCTTTTGCTGCCCTGAAATTAAAAAAGAAAAACCATCACACACACACAACAAATGTCTCAGAAACAAATGGAAATCCATAAATAAATACATGTTGAATAACTTTTTTTCTATGTCATCATATCACCATTTCTCTTTTTTTTTTTTTTTTAGAGACAGAGTTTCATTTTATCGCCCTCAGTAGAGGGCCGTGGCGTCACACAGCTCACAGCTCTTGGGCTTAGGCGATTCTCTTGCCTCAGCCTCTGGAGTAGCTGGGACTACAGGCGCCCGCCACAATGCCTGGCTATTTTTTCATTGCAGTTTGGCCGGGGCCGGGCTTGAACCCACCACCCTCAGTATATGGGGCCAGCGCCCTACCGACTGAGCCACAGACGCTGCCCTCATATCACCATTTCTAACATAAGGCAAATAAAAAGAACAGCCAAAATAAATACAGAGTGATGGATATGTTACCTAGTTCAATGTAAGCATTTTGCATTGTATATCAAAGCAGAACCCTGAACCCCATAAATACATCAATATACAAAGTTATGATTTGTAAAAAATAATAATAAAAAATAAATAAATAAATAAGGAAGAATACAAAAAGTACCCATGTATACCTTCCAATATCCCCTGTTGTAAGAATCAAGGTATCCTTCAACTCAATATTTCTTGATACTTGGGCATGTGTATATGCTTCCTTCATTCTTAAGACAAAAAGCTAGAACAACAAAATCAACCGGTTAAGGAAATTTTTAGAGCTAGGCCTATGAAAACCTAAATTAAAAATAAAAATTATCAACCTCTTTTATAAATCCATCTTCAGAGTCCAAGGATCCCAATACATGCTTGATATTTCCACTAAAAGCCACTCTAACATCCTTGTCTGGATCTTCCATTAAATTTAATAAAGTTCCAAGAACAGCTTTTACATCTGTTTCATCTTCTCTAAAATCAAGATGCTTACAAAGATGAGGTAGGTTATCTATGAAAGCTAAAAGATAAGAGTATATAATATCTAATTTAGCAGATTAATTATCAAAGTTGTACTATAAAAACAGTGTTAATAAATAATACGCCACAAAGAATCTTAAGTTGCCTTAAATTGCCAATATTTAAGTATGGATAGTAACAAAGTTTTAGGGAATAAAAATGATACTTATATATTTACTTCATACTTAACAAGTCATAAATGATATGAATCTAAAATAAATTCTAGACTTTTTAAAGTCATAAAATAAGCAGTCCCTTTTAGAATATGTAGGCTGTTACATATTACCAAGATAGGACTTAAAAGCACATTTCACTAATCCAAAGAACCATGAACTAAGATTTATTAATTACCCTTACAAGATTAGGGAATCCTAGAAACCATCTGTCATAATGCTTTCAAAACTTGGGAATAAGTTTCAACTTGCTACCTTACCTAAACAAATGGAGCATCCAAGTATCTGTGTAAATTTCATGCACTCAACAAATTCATACTCCATTACTGCTGGAAAAGCAGCCAAGATACAATCTATAGTGCTCAGTTGGACAAGGTAATATTACTATTTCAATTTCTGAAGGTCCAACGTGGGGAAAAAGGATGCAATAACATTTTTGGTATCACTAAAGAAGATATGGGGGTGGCGCCTGTGGCTCAAAGGAGTAGGGCACCGGCCCCGGCCATGGCCAAAAACTGCAAAAAAAAAAAAAAACAAAAAAAAAGAAGATATGGAATACAGAAACTTACAATTTTGAACCAGCTATTAGGTATGCCCCATTAGCCTGTCAAATCGCAGGATTATTTTAAAAATCCAACAATCACATCTCTTACTGGTTCTATGAGACAGTCTAATACTGGTCATCCCATTTATATGCAATCATTATTGAGCACTGAATCTTTTAAGCATGTAACTTGTTATAATTATTTAAGGCTTTAACCTAATTCTATCACTGATTTGAAAAACAGAACTTACATAGGTTTTAAAATATTAAATAAATCATAATCACTCACCAAGTTTTACTGGACTATGTGTTTTTTTTTTCAAAAGGAAAAGGAAAGGCTTGCAAATAGAAGCTTTTAATCGCGAAGATGAACATTCATGTTGAGAAGTAGCTTTTAAATTCTTACAGAAGAGGTCCACATGTCCATGTTCAGAGAAAGGTTCTATTAAGGAACTTGTCAAATAAAACATGCCATGGAGAGTGCAAACAAGTTGACCAAGTATAGAGGCAAATTCTTTCTTGACAACATCAGAATCATCTTTAACTTTATCTCTGAGAGAAAAAAATGAAAAAGTACTAAACCTTTTTGGTCTAAATAGTCTTGCTTAATCTGGGACAAAAGTACTAGTTAAAACAAAATCTAGAAGTGAAAAAATTTAAATTCTAAAACTAAAAGCAACATTTGCTCATATTCAGCGATAAGCATAACTTTGCCTAGACAGCTAGAGAATTATCTTTCCAAGTGACATAGTCAAATTAAAATCTTAATACATACATAAGTATCTTGGGAACTCTGTTACAAGAATTCTGCTGCTGCAGTAAGATAAAAAATCCATTAACACAACTAGCCCGGATTACTTCATGGGAGCTCTGCAGGGCCCAGTTGTAAACTGCTATTCTCCATTCAAGGAATATTTCTCTTGGAAGTAGAGTTAGAAGAAATAAACATTGTGACTGTGCCTGGGGTGCTGAAAAAAATTAAAGTCTATTAAACAACATTTCTAATATTGTTAATTTTACATACATACATACATATATTATAAAATCAAGTCACGTTTAAAATACATATAATATTTAGTTTAATAGCTCCTTTTTGAAAGATAAAGCAAGTACACTGAAAAAGTTCTATAAACAAACTTACTAAATAATCAAGGAAATGCAAATTGAAAATCATGCCCATCAAATAGCGAAAAAAAAAGGTTGAATCCATGATATTTTTTATTTTTTCTAAATAGCAAAAATTTTTAAGTTTGTCAAGTGTCAGTGAGGATGTGAAACAATAAGAATTATCACATTCTGCTAACAGGCATGTAAACTGGCACATCTTTGAAAAACAATACAGCAGAACAGAGTTGAGGGTGTGCTAACCATAAAACCCAACAATTCCACTCCTCATAGTAGATACCTTAAAATGGTGTTTCTCAAACTTTAATATGCATATGAATCAATTATCCTGTTAAAATGCAGATGCTGATTCAGTAGTTCTGAGTGGAATATGAGATTTTCCATTTCTAACAATTTCCTAAATGGTAGCAATGCTATTAGTCTAAGGACTACATTTTTCTTTTTTTTTTTTTTGTAGAGACAGAGTCTCACTTTATCACCCTTGGTAGAGTGCCGTGGCATCACAGCTCACAACAACCTCCAACTCCTGGGCTTAGGTGATTCTCTTGCCTCAGCCTCCCAGGTAGCTGGGACTACAGGCGCCTGCCACAATGCCCGGCTATTTTTCTGTTTTTGCAGTTCGGCCGAGGCTGGGTTTGAACCCACCACCTTTGGTATATGGGGCCGGCGCCCTACTTGATGAGCCACAGGCGCCGCCCAGGACTACATTTTTCAAATAGCAAGGCATCAGAATGAAAATATAGTCAATGAAATTTTGTTTGTACTTATGAAAAATTTGGAAACAGCTTGATTATCTACCAATCAGAGAGGCTTGATAGTGTCTCTATTCATACACTTGTCTACTATTCAGAAGTTTAAATACCATACCAGAGCCATACATATCATCATAGGTAAGTTTCATGGAGATAATGTTGACTAACAAAACACAAGTTGTAAAATACAAAACAATTCTATATATTATTTAGGGATAAATACATAGATAGTAAAGTAAAACATCATTCATTAGAATAGTCAATACCAAATTCAGAATGGCAGTTATCTCTGGGGAAAGAATCAGGGAAATGAAATTACAGAGCAACAATTGAAGGGCTTGGCTAGGCGCCTGTGGCTCAACGGGCTAAGGCGCCAGCCACGTACACCTGAGCTGGAGGGTTCGAATCCAGCCCAGGCCCGCCAAACAACAATGACAGCTGCAACCAAAAAATGGCCGGGCGTTGTGGTGGGCGCCTGTAGTCCCAGTTACTTGGGAGGCAAAGGCAGGAGACTCGCTTGAGCCCACGAATTAGAGGTTGCTGTGAGCTGTGATGCCACAGCACCCTATCCAGGGTGACAGCTTGAGGCTCTGTCTCAAAAAAAAAAAAAAAAAAAAAAACAATTAAAGGGCTTTCATCTCCAATTATTTTATCTCTTAAAGTGGAAGTTGGTCGGGTGGCACCTGTGGCTCAGTGAGTAAGGCGCCGGCCCCATATACCGAGGGCAGCAGGTTCGAACCTGACGTCAAACTGCAACAAAAAATAGCCGGGCGTTGTGGCAGGCACCCGTAGTCACGCTATTCAGGAGGCTGAGGCAAGAGAATCGCCTAAGCCCAAGAGTTGGAGGTTGCTGTGAGCTGTGACACCATGGCTATCTACCAAGGGTGACAAAGTGGGACTCTGTCTCAAAAAATAAAATAAATAAATAAAGTGGAAGTTGGGATAAGAGTGTTTAGTACATCCTCCACTCTTTTTTTGTATTTCTCAAATATTTCATAATTGTATTAAATGAAAGTAAAGATATATAAGGATATATTTCAAAGTTTTTACAGTAAAAAAGGAAATGAGATATATCAGTCACTTGTTACTTTTTACTCATATAACTGCTTTTATGAGTTGTTAAAAATATACTCTTTTAATTACTGAATAATATAAATAAGTTTAACAAGTCCCATATAGAGATGAATTAAGACAAAACAAAACAAATCACAAATATTAATACATAATTCTGTGCCCACTTACAGTAGCTATCTGAAATCCTCTGGCTTAATGTTAGAAGACCAGTGGCAAATGTGGTCAACTTTAAACAGTCATCAGAATGGGAATAAATCCATGGAATTGAAAGCACTCCACATAACTCTTCCAGAATATAATCTTCAAATGAACTTTTTACTACAGAAACACAGAAGAGGTGATTAATTATATCTTTTCCTTAATCATATCTAACTCGAGTCTTTTTAAAAATAAAAATATAGACATTTGAGGCTCAGCGCCCATAGCACAGTGGTTATTGCCCCAGACACATACATCGAGGATGGCGGGTTTGAATCCGGCTTGGGCTAAACAATGACAACTGCAACAAAAAATAGCTGGGCGTTGTGGCGAGCGCCTATAGTCCCAGCTACTTGGGAAGCTAAGGCAAGAATCCAAGAGTTTGAGGTTGCTGTGAGCTGTGACGCCTCTATCAAGGGTGACATAGTGAGACTCTGTCTCAAAAAACAACAAAAAAATACATATATGTATATATATATAGACATTTGAAACATCAATTGGAGTTATAACGAACATTCTATAAACAGAGCTTCTTTTTTGAGACAGAGTCTCCTCTGTCACCCTGGGTAGTGTGCTATGGTGTCTTAGCTCACAGCAACCTCAAACTCCTGGATTCAAGCAATCCTCTTGCCTTAGCCTCCTAACAGGCACCTATCACAATGCACAGCTAGTTTTTCTATTTTTTTAATAGAGAGGGCATCTCACTCTTGTTCAGGCTGGTCTCAAACTCATGAGCTCAAGCTATTTGCCTACCTAGGCCTCCCAGAGTGCTAGGATTATAGGTGTGAGCCACCATGCTAACCAACAGGGATTCTTTTTTTTTTTTAAGACACAGTGTCATGATGTTGCCCTTGGTAGAGTGCTGGGCATCACAGCTCACAGCAACCTCAAACTCTTGGGCTTAAGCAATTCTCTTGCCTCATTCTCCCGAGCAGCTGGGACTACAGACGCCCGCCACAACACCCAGCTATTTCTGGTTGCAATCGTCACTGTTGTTCAGCAGGTCCAGGCTGGGCTCACACCCGCCAGCATCGGTGTAAGTGGCTGGCACCCTACCCACCAAGCTACGGGCGCCGAACAAGCCTTGGTCGCTTGAGCCACAGGTGCTAAGCCTAAACAGGGATTCTTTACACAAAGATCAACCCAAATAAATTATGTGTGACGTTATAAAAATATGTACCTATGGATTCAGCGCCTATGGCTCAACAGGCTAAGGTGCCAGCCACATACACCTAAGCTGGCGGGTTCGAATCCAGCCCGGGCCCGCCAAACAACGACGGCTGCAACCAAAAAAATGGCCGGGCGTTGTGGCGGGCACCTATAGTCCCAGCTACTTGGGAGGCGGAGGCAAGAAACTCACTTGAGCCCAGGAATTGGAGGTTTCTGTGAGCTGTGATGCCATGGCACTCTATCCAGGGTAACAGCTTGAGGCTCTGCCTCAAAAAAAATAAAAAATAAATGAAATGTGTACCTATGCACAAAAGAAGGATCATAGCATTCTTCAAATTCCCAAATCAAAAAACTTAAAAGTTATAATTTCTATTGACTGAAGAATAATAAATCAAAATATTACACAGATAAATTCAGAACTTAGAAATTATTAACAAATTTAATGGAAGTGAAATTTAACAAAAAACAGAAACCCTAAGTATTCCAAATACTTGTGCATTTTGGTTTAGGCAAGAAAGAAAGCCTACTTCTCTATGGAAATCTTTAGTAAAAGGCGAAAGATTTATATGATCTGAAGAGAAACCAAAGTATAGAAAGCCTACTTCTATACCAATTATCTTTAAAGGTTATTCTGATCTACTGCTTATATGTACTCACCTTGCATGTAAATCAATGCATCATAAATTTTCACCACATTATCAATGATTGCCTCTAGGTCAGGTTTCTGAACAGATTCTAACAAACTCCTACAGCTCTTAAGCACTCTTGTGTAAAAATCCAATGGCATCCAAGTTATCACTATTGACAGTTTCTTCTTAGATTTGTGCTGAAAGTCCTTGAAATTATGGCTGCAGCTAAACACATTTTTAATAAAACACTGAAATTAAGATGAATTTTGTTACAGTCAATCCTAATATTTTAGAAAAAAAATCATGAATATAAAGCTATTCTATAATCTTAAACCAATTTAAAGCAAATATCCAACTCTATTAATACATCATTATTATTTTATTTTATTATTATTCTTTTTTTTTGGAGGCAGAGTCTCACTATGTTGCCCTCTGTAGAGTCCCAGGGCATCACAGTTCACAGCCTCAAACTCTTGGGCTTAAGCAATTCTCTTGCCTCAACCTCCCAAGTAGCTGGGACTACACGCACACCACAATATGTGGCTATTGTTTTGTTACAGTTATCATTGTTGATTTTAGCTGGCCTGGGCCCGGTTCCAACCTGTCAGCCTTGGAGTATATGGCTAGCAATGAAACCACTAAGCTATGGGTGCCGCCCACATCATTATTATTTTAAATTTTATTTCTTTATATTGGCTTAAATCACTTTTAGGATTTGGGAATTAGAATTAATCTAGGATACCCAAAAGTGACATTACCAAGCTTAAAAATGACAGAAGACCTGCCTATATAATTTCTAATTGGTTTAGTAAGCCCTTTCTTCATACTATGATAGAACAAGAGCAGACTTTGGCCTAATTATCTATTCCTTTAAGTTCTCTAGAATTCCAAGCCTAATGGAATCTGAATTAACATAGTTTCTTTAAAGTCTCTTTAATAACTTTGTATTGGGGCCAGGAGCAATGGCTCATGCCTATAATCCTTGCACTCCGGGAGGCCCAGGCGGGTGGATTACCTGAGCTTACAAATTCGAGATCAGCCTGAGCAAAAGCAAGACCCTGTCTCTAAAAAATCTTCGGGCATTGTGGCAGGCGCCTATAGCCCCAGCTACTTGGGAGGCTGAGGCAAAAGAATTACTTGAGCCCAAGAGTTTGAGGTTGTTGTGAGCTATGATATCACAGCACTCTACTGAAGGCAACAAAGTGAGACTCTGTCTCAAAAAAAAAAAAAAAAACTTTGTTTTGGCTACTTAAAAGAGTAAGAAAATATAGAACAAATGATTATGAAAAAACTAGTAAGGAATTTTGGTCTAAAATGTGGCAATAAGGGGAGGGTAATTGGTGGGAACACACCTACGGTGCATCTTACAAAAGGACATGTGTGAAATTTACTAAATGTAGACTATAAATGTCTTAACACAACAACTAAGAAAATGCCGTGAAGGCTATGTTAACCAGTTTGATGAAAGTATTTCAAATTGTATATAAAACCAGCACATTGTACCCCATGAATGCATTAATGTACACAGCTATGATTTAATACAAATAAATAAATAAATAATAAAAACAAAATGTGGCAATAAAAATAAGACTGAATCTTTAGAGAGATTTCATATTTTACTTATCTCTTCTGATAGAAATATTAACCTATATTGAAAATACTGAACCAAAAATCTACCTCTAACAAGGCCTAAATTCCTACTCTTACCATGAAAGTGAGAAATGGAACAGAGTCAAAAGAACACCAGCTTTGGAGTTATACATGAATGTGTTCTACTTTTAATCATGTATCCCTAGGAAAGTCAGTTTATACTTCAGACAAAAAAGAGCCTCAGTTTCTCTGAGTCTCAACTTTTAATTTGTAAAATAGGAGTAACAGCATTTACCTCACAGGATTGCTGTAAAAATTACAAGTATGTGATATGTATAGTGGTTAGCACAATGCCTAGCATTTAGCAGGCATTCGATAGCAAATTAATTTCTTATGTACTTCATGGTAAGTTTGTGTTCTAAGGTTACATGAATCAAGTGACTGACAATAAATAGTAAATCTAAGCTCATTACAGAAAACCCACCCAAGAAAACCAAGAAGTTGTTTTACCAGACCACATTTTGATGAGAACAGTGAATAGTACACAGAGCAGTCAGTTGTAGGACAACAGCGATTCCTTCTAAAGTCTCAATAACAGGATTCTTTAGGCTGCTACATTCAAGGGAAATCTGAAGGGATTCAGCTTTCTGTTTCAGTGCACTCCATAATATGTTCTTTTTGCTCATATCCACATGTTTAATTCTATAATTAATGTAACCACAGTAGAAAGATATTCATATTCAGTATAAAGTTGGTTCAAACATAAAACAAAACATACCATATAATATCAACTACTAAAATTTATACTAAGATTTAAACCAACAATTAAAACAATGTTCATGACTGACTGAAATATGGTAATTCTTTGGGTACATTATAAAACAATTTAGTTCTTAATATTTTTAAGACTGTACACAGTTGTATAGTCTCAGCTTTTTCATATATAAAAGGCAAATTAAGTATGTAAAAGCATGAAAAGTAATTACATTTAGCCATGAAATGTTTTATACTAAAATAGCCTATAAGAACTACTAAAATATTTTAAGCATTCCTTTGACTACATTTAGGAAGATGTTCTGGCTCGGGGCCTGTGGCTCAATGGGCTAACGCGCCAGCCATGTACACCTGAGCTGGCGGGTTCGAATCCAGCCTGGGCCTGCCAAACAACAATGACGGCTGCAACCAAAAAATGGCCGGGCGTTGTGGCGGGCGCCTGTATTCCCAGCTACTTGGGAGGCGGAGGCAGGAGACTCGCTTGAGCCCAGGAACTGGAGGTTGCTATGAGCTGTGATGCCACAGCACTCTACCCAGGGTGACAGCTTAAGGCTCTGTCTCAAAAAAAAAAAAAAAAAAAAAAAGAAAAAAAGATGTTCTTTATGTATTTATATAAAAGTACTTAACTAAATTTGATTTTTAAAGTGAATAGGGTTTTCTTTTTTGAGACAGAGCCTCAAGCTGTCACCCTGGATAGAGTGCCATGACATCACAGCTCAC
>CAUYRH010076959.1:0-16883 GCA_963574655.1 Perodicticus potto
TATTTCCAGTAAGTCCAGAAGCTTTCTTTTAATCTCTCTCTTTCTGAATGTAGTACTAAAATTTAGTAAACCACACCATACCACTCCCCAGTCCCAAGCATCTTGCCTGGAATATAAAGAGTTTTGCTAAATTTATAAGCACTGATGTCTAGCTATTAAAGTATATTAAAACCAAAATTTAAAGTGAAATTTCAAAATTTCAGTTAGGTTTGTAGAATGAAAGAACTCTCCCCTTTTTGTATTAACTTTTGATAATAATTTTGCTTTTAATTTGCTATGATTTAATATATAGATAACAAGCAAATACCAATATACAAACTCTGATCAATTTGTACTGACTCTCAGATGCAATGTGTTGGGAAGGCTTCACAGGCTCTTCATGAACTCAGAAGGAACCAGTGCCTCAACAGAGAGCTTACCAAATATGAGGTATAAGGCCTAAGGACACTGGTCTAAGGCCTAAGACTTAGATTCTTTAAACCTAGTCTAAGAATATGTATTTCCCATGACTCAACCTTATTAGCAATTACAAACTATTTTACGTTTGCTTCACATTTTATTTCTTGTGATGCATTGGTAAAGAGGTCGATGCAGAGTTCAAAAGCTACCTTTTGGACAAATAAACATTCTGTTATTGGGGAAAAAAAAAAGATCTGGAACAAGACAAGGATGCCCACTTTTACCACTATTATTCAACAGACTACTAGCTAGAGCAATCAGAAAAGAGACAAAAATAAAGGGCATCCAAATTGGAAAGAAAAAGTCAAATTTTCCTTGTTTGCATGTATAATCTTATATCTAGAGAAACCTAAAGATTCCACCTAAAATCAAGCATTTTAACTGATGAACAAATACAGTAAATTTATAGGAAAAGATCAATATGCAAAAATGAGTAATATTTCTATATGTCAATAGTAAACAATCTGAAAAAGAAATCAAGAAAATGATTCATTTATAATACTACAAATAAAATAAAATACCTAGGGATAAACTTCATCAAAGAAGTGAAAGATCTCAACAACAGAAACAATAAAATTTTGATAGGACACACAAAAAAGGAAAGATATTCTGTGCTCATGGATGGAAGAATCAATGTTATTTAAATGTCCATGGTACCCAAAGTGATTGACAGATGCTATGCAAGCTCCATCAAAACACCAATGACATTCTTCGTGGAAATAGAAAAATAAATCCCCAAACTTAAATGGAACCATAGAGGACCCAGAATAGCCAGAGCCATCCTAAGCACAAAGAACAAAACTGAACAAATCATATTATGGGTCTTCAAATTATACTTCAGAGCTTCAATATACCAAAATAGCATGGTACTGGCATAAAATCATACATATATACCATTGAAACAGAATAGAGAAACCATATATAAATCCACTCATCTTTGACAAAGATCCAAGAATGTACGATGGAAAAGGTCGAGCTCTTAAATAAATGGTGCTGGGAAAACTAAATACAGATGAATGAAGCTAGATCCTCATCTGTCACAAAAATCAAATAAAAATGGATTAAAGGCTTAAATCTAAGGCCTAAAAATATGAAATTACTAAAAGAAAACATCGGGGAAATGCTCAGGACATCGAAGCCTAGGCAAGGACTTCTTGAGCAACACCCATCGAAGCACAAGCCAGCAAACCAAAACTGAATAAATGAAAGCACATCAAGCTAAAAAGCTTCTGCATAGCAGAAGAAACAATCAGCAAAGTGAAGAGATGACCCACAGAATAGGAGAAAATATTTGCAATCTACCTGTCTGTTAAGGATCAACAACTACAATATATAAAGAGCTCCATTAACTCCTCAGGAAAATATCAAATAATCCCATTAAAAAAGGACAACAGATTTGAGTAGACATTTCTCAAAAGAAGACCTACAAATAGATAACATGTATGTGAAAAAATGTTCATCATTAATCATCAGAGAAAAGTGCAAATCCAAACAACAATAATGTGACACTCCTCTTGGGGGCAGGACACTGTTAATAGGGGGTCTTCACCCAGCAAATGCAAGAAGTATAACCTGCATCATTGTGCCCTCAGTGATTCTCCAACAATAAAAAAATAAAATAAAATAAACTACAATGAGGTGAGATCTCATGCCAGTAATATGGCTTTTATCAAAAAAGACAGACAAAAATGAATGCTGGTGAGGATGTGGAAAAAGGGGAACCTTTTTGCTCTGTTGATAGGAAAGTAAATTAGTGCAACAACTATGGAAAACAGTATGGAAGTTGTTCAAAAACTAAAAATAGAACTACCATCTGACCCAGCAATGGCTATATATCTAAAACAGCAATTCTCAACCTGTGGGTTATGACCCACAGGAATTGTATTAAAGGGCCACAGCATTAGGAAGGTTGAGAAACACTGATCTACAGGATAGGAATTCAGTACATCATAAAGATACCTACATTTGCATGTTTATTGAAGCAAGATTCATAATAGCCAAGATATGGAATCAACCTAACCATCCATCAATGGATGAAAGTATAAAGAAATTGTGGTATATACCCACAATGGAATATTATATATCCATACAAAAGAATGAAGTCCTGCCATTTGAAACAATATTGATGGAATTGTAGAATACTATATTTAGTGAAATAAGACAAACCCATATGGTCTCATACACATTTGTATATAGGAGGCAAATATTAAAAACCATTTATTTCATGGAGAAAGAGAAGAAAATGTTGGTTACCAGAGGATGGTATGATAGATAGGAGGGGCCAGGATAAAGTGGGGTTGGTTAGTGTGTGCAAAAATACAGTTAGATAGTTAGAATCAACAATATTTGGTAGCACAACAGAGTGACTATAAGTTAAGGTATACTTTAAAATTATTAAAAGATTGGAAATGGAATATTCTAACACAAAGAAATGTTAAATGCCTAAAGTGGTGTATACGCAATTACCCTGATTTAATTAATTCACATTGTATGCCTGTACGTGTATCAAAACATCATATTACCCAATATAGATATATAACTACTATGTATCCACAATTATTTAAAATAACAATTAAAAAAATAAAAGAACTATATATAAAATTGAAGTATGTTCAAGGCAGACTATAAACAAATGCGCACTGGCCAACAGAACAAGTCTATTCTGCAATATGGATGACTTTCCTGGTGTACTATAACAGTTCCTAAAGGCTATTATGAAGCATTTTATAAATCTATATTTAGAGAGTTTTAAAAATGCAGATTATTGGCCTAAGAAACCATTTTGTCCCCCAAGGAACATTTACAGGCTGTTGTGCAAATCTGCATTTGAGCAACTTTCACATTATGATCTTAGTGAATTCTTGACCAGATGGACTTGAACAGCTGCCACCCATGCCTGGTAAGTTCCTTTGCTTGAGAAGACAAAATAGCTCATTTGTTTCCAATTCTTTCCTGAAAGCATACAAGGGCAATTTTCTACATTGTGAATTACTTCTATGAGAGCAACATTTTCCCTGAAAGACCATAGCTCATTATGCTATTTAGAAACAAACAAAAAAATATGCGCAAACATTTTTTTTTTTTGCAGGAGTCTTATAATTTGTGTCCATAAGGGACAAGTTCCTTCTCAGATTAAGTTTTAAAAAATGATCCTTAGTTGCCATTACGTTCAAGCCGACGACGTGGGAGATTATAACTGGGAGAACACCCTTTGAAATAATAATGCCTTGCATTTGTATAGCACTCCATAGTTTCAGAGTGCTTTCAGACACATTTCATTTGATCCTCAAAATAACTCAGTAAGGCAGGTAAAGTGAGTGCTTTTATTAATTACTTTATAAAGAAATAGATGTACTCCATAAATATTATCTGAGTATCTACTAATATTAAATGTTACAGAGGATAAAATAACATCTATTCCTCAAAGAAGAATTTTGTTTTTAGATAACACATAACAGTGCAACACTAAATAATACAAAAATTTTAAGTATGATTCAGACAATGACAAAAAATAATGTATGATCAAAGTATTAGAGGTGCTTATGATGCTCAAACCTGTTCTGGTGGATTCAGGGAGACTTCTTAGAGCAGGTGGCACTCGGAATGTATGCCTGGAAAGAGATTTGGAGTTTATGAAATACATGACAATATTTAATTTTTGGCACCACAATCACAGAATTGGCATTACCTTAGAATGTAAAAAAATTCATCTGGCTTATGCCAACACCTGATACTAGAACTGTTTCTATAGCATCTTGGGCAAAGATATTGAAACAACTAGGGGTCTTAAAAATTATATTTCATATGCAGTTGCAATCTCCATTTCTAGAATTCTTACCCTGACTAGAGCAAAACAACACTAATCTATCTTTTCTTCCTGTGGAAAGCCTTTAATGTATCTGTAGTCAGCATAGTAGCTTGACATGCCTTTAGCCTTTGCTTCTTTTCATTAATCTTTAAACTTCTTGAAGTACTCACAGTCACTATTATACTGCTGGATCTCTGTCTTATTTATCCAAATTATCTGTAACTTTTGCCATCCAAAATTGATATGAAACTGTAAGTATGCAGTTTTGAATGAGATTCTTACTTCTTAGACTTTTGAACACTATAGTTATCCTTTCAATTCACTTTCAGCATATATGTTAACATTGCTAGTTTGAACATTTCTCACACTATCCTATAAAAGTTGCTTAATGAATGTGTCTGGAATGAGTTATGAATACCTTCCTAAAAAATAAAGATCATCTTCATAAGGAACAAAGATCACTTTCATTGTGATAGCTTTTTCCCCCTTTTCTCTTTCTCTTTTTTTCCTTAGGCCATTTGTAATCTATGCATGTCCACCACATAAATGCTTAAGAAACATTTAAAGTTGCTTAAAAAGTGCTTAAGAATGCTTGCTTAAAGAAACTAATTCCAAAGCTCTATTATAACAATGATCAGTAGTATATATATTTTTTAATAATTTTATTAAATCATAATTGTGTACATTGGTGCAATCATAGGGCAGAATGTGCTTCATATACAGTCAGGAACATTTTGATCGTACTGTGAGAGATATCCCTCATAGCATTTTCTTAATCACTATATAAAGACATTGATACTCTACATTTAATAAGTTTAGCTGGAAAAATAAAAAATAGCTCATGTAAATTAATAAGCCAATACTGACCTCTGGTGTGTAATGAAGAGATTGCTTACTAGAAGAGCTAGTGGACACTTGCAAAAAGTTTTGTTTTAATGTAAGGACATCTTTCTCTAAGCAAAGAAGTTTCCTGAGTTATAATTAAAAATATGAAAGTAACTGAGTGGAGAGAATTTCTCTATGTTAGTTCCTCATGGTGAGTAAGTAAAAAGGAAAAGAGAAAAATACTGATTCTAGAACACACCTATTCGATGATGGTTTTGTCTGATTTGACACAATGCTGTGTCTGTCAACTCAATCAGTTGGGAAATGATCTTACTCTCCCTCACTTAACTCTAGGTGCACTGGATTTTTTTTTTTTTAAATAGAGGCCTGTTGTGAGTTTCTGAGTCACCTCCTCAGATGATACACATGAATTCCCAGGGCAAGGTCCCAAAGTTACATTTCTCTAGTCCGTTTTGCCCTTCTCCTTTATCATGTAATTTTCTAAAGCTATGCTATATGAGTGAGATATATTGCTCTATAATTCAAAAGCCTGATATTTGTTAGACTGGTTCTTATTTCACATTCTTCATTCTCCTGTCTGTTTTCAGAATGTGCCCTTCATACTCCAACTAGATTATCAGTCTAGCCTCTCCCTCATCAGAGTCTTCTGCAGATTTGAGAGAGATTCTTACTTCTCCACAGCTACTGTGGGGTGCACAGGTAAGATTGAGGTGAGTCAGTCACTTTGCAGATGGAGGCGTGGGCCGTGCTAGTCTAGGCCTCAGCTGTCACCAGTGACTCTGTTGCTAGCCGATCCCTTCCTACCCCCTCCTGTAGAAACTCACTTGTTCAGGGAGTATTGCTGAGTGGTCCTCAGTGAGCTTACAGTCCTATTTTATCCCAGCCCTGCCACTGACTTTTGGTGAGACTTGCTGCAACTCTGAGTCTGCGCAACTTCTATTTCCTAATGTGTGAAGGGAAGTGATTAGACTGAATGACCTGCAGCATCCCTTGCCATACTCTAATTGTACAACTCCATAAATGTGGATTCAGGAAAAAACAGCTTGAAAACTTCAATTCTTGCAACACTATCTCAGTTCCTTTCTTGTTCCATCCTCTGGTTTGTTGAAATGTTCTATTGTGTAATTTGGGTGTGTGTGAAACCCTTGCAGTGGCTACACACCACTGTATTTATCCATCTCTCTTTTTTCTTCTTTGGCCTGAGATATGATAGACTATTACTAGCTATCTATTGAGTGAATGCAAAAAGAATGACTATCTTATTATCTTCATCCTGCAAGTATATATCTGCCGCATATTCCTTAGAACCTCCTGGGACCAGGGAGCTTTGAAGTCAGCATCAAATTTTTGTCTTGATTCTACAAACCATACTATATACAAGAATGTTGCCTCTTAACAGTTCTCTCAAAAGTGATAGTTCTAGGCCATCCCAGAAGGAAACTACCTAATAGAATTAGAAGATTTAGTTCCCAGAGTCAAGCAGACTAGGACGAAGCATGCAAAACATAGTAGAGATCAGATGCGGTGGCTTGCGCCTTACTCCTAGCACTTCAGGAGGCCAAAGTGGGTCGATTGTTTGAGCTCAGGAATTCAAGGTCAGCCTGAGCAAGAGTGAGACCCTTTCTCTACTAAAAATAGAAAAATTAGCTGGGCATTGTGGCAGGTGCCTGTAGTTCCAACTACTCAGGTTGCTGAAATCAGGGGATCTTTTGAGCCGAAGAGTTTGAGGTTTCTGTGGGCTATGATGGTGCCGTAGCACTCAACCCAGGGTGACAGAGTGCGAATCATAGTAAAAAAAAAAAATAGAGATTGAGTAGAGATGGAGAAGAATTAGTGAAATGATTTGAGACAATGTGAGGTGAAGGCCTGGTGTAAGTTCCAAGCTCTGGGGGCAGCCACTGGAAAATTTTAAACTCAGAATTGAATTTGATTTGACTAAATGTCCTCGCTAATTCAACTCTCAATTTATGACCTTCAGTAAACTCTCGTATGTGCACAAAAACTTTATGTGGGTAGGTTTTGTGGCCAAATAGAAAGGGGATGAATATTTTATCTGGTCTGTTGTTCTCAATCCTCAGAGCACTTTGAAATCACTTTGGAAACTCTTAAAATCTGGATGTTGACATCACACTCCAGAATGGTCACAGTGGAATCTCTGGAAGTAGGATACAGGAATCAGTATTTCTTAAAAGATCCTCAGGTGAATCCAAAAGCAACCTGCTTTGGAATAAAATAGAAGATTATGGCTCTAGTTATCAATGAGAACTCATCTGAGAAATTCCTCAGCACAAGTGTTTTGTTTTGTTTTTTAATCAACTCTATTTTCCTTTATTGGCAAGAACTATTCTAATTTTATAAACTTCCTCAAAATTATTTTAATTTTGGGTGGCATCTGTAGCTCAGTGGGTAGGGTACCAGCCACATACACCAGGCTTGCAGGTTCAAACCCAGCCAGGGCCAGCTAAAATAATAATGACAGAAACAACAACAACAAAAATGCCAGAAGTTGTGGCAGGCACCTATAGTCCCAGTTATTTGGGAGGCTGAGGCAAGAGAATCACTTAAGTCCAGGAGTTTGAGGTTGCTGTGAGCTGCGATGCCACAGCACTTTACCAGGGGAACCATAGTAAGATTCTGTCTCAAAAAAATTTTTTTTAAATTTTAGAAACTTTCCTCAAATTTCCCCCTTCTAATTCCATTTATACTCTAAACTGATGACCTCACTCTACTTTTCAGAGATAATTGGTGCCCCACTTGAAAAATCCCTCTATTTTCTGCCACCAAATCCGTTTTCTTCTGAATTCTTTTTCTCTTGTGCTTTTTGAACAGTCAAAACTCATCCAGCCAAACTCATCCATTCCTTGAAAGTAAAGAGCAAGATAGAAAGGGTGTCAGGGGTGTCACCACAGAGGTGTATTGTGTTTGATACCTCAGAATCTGAGTGAGGCAGGGTGAATGCCCACATGGAATAAACCCACAAAGGATGTGAAGGGTAACTCCGTGAAATGGCTGGTGAACTAAAGATAGAGTCAGAGCATGGCCAAGCATGAGGTGTTGGAGCTAAAACAGAGTAAGGAGAGTGACCACATGTACGGATAGCTTGGTGTAGACCACCAGGATCTGGAATGGGATCTGAGGATTAGATAGTAGAAGGATATTAATGAAAAGGACCAATGCTAATAGCTGTGCAATGACAATGTAACTCCCCAAAGTGTCAGGTCAGCAACTTACTCTGAAATAGTTCAAGAAAATATTTCTTTGTATTTTACTTGTAACTTTTATCTGAGTATAAAATATTTCAAAATTTAAGATACACATTAAAATAAAGGCTACAGCAAGATAAAGTAAAAAGCAAGAAGAAAAAGAAGACAAATGGCACATAATGACAGGAACGTGGAGCAAAGGGGATAGTCACATACTGCTATTACAAAGGTACTCTGGTACAACTGTTCAGAAACTCTTGACTTTATCTTCTAAAGCTCAATGTACATGTCCTTTACAAACTTGCCAATTAATTTCTAGGTATATACTCAATGGAGATGTATACATATTGAAAAATTTCCCTTATAAGATGCATCTTACAAGGGTACATGTGAAATTTACCAAATGTAGAATATAAATGTCTTAACACAATAACTAAGAGGGTGCCATAAAGGCTATGTTAACAAGTTTGATGAAAATATTTCAGATGGTATGTAAAACCAGCACTTTGTACCCCAGGATTGCATTAATGTATACAGCTATGATTTAATAAAAAAAAAAAAAAAGAAAGAAAGGAAAGTTTCACAAGTTTGCATACTTGAAAGGAATCACCACATTCCATGGAAAATATTATATAAGGCTTTTATTTAAAGGCAACAGATAGGATGCCCCAAGCAAAGTAGAACACAAGTTACATGGGGATCTATCATGGGAGTTATGTGGGGATCTCCTTATTCACACACACAGATTGTGTGTTACATCTCCAGCTGGAACTACCAAGATTCTGTGGTAGGAATCTCTCTTTTAGGAGGGTTCAGAGCAAAAACCCTCAGCAAGCCTTTCATGTTCCCTTGATCTTGTAATGTAGCTCAGCTTGTCAATCAGGCCAGTTGCAAGTCATTAGTAAAACCAACAAGCAAACAAACAAGAAACTGACCTTGCAGGTCACTAGTTATTTTAAATTTATACATTATAAATATCATTACAATTATCTTGGCTGAGAGTCAAAATTCCACAAATCCTGGTTTAAAAATAGAGCTTTTTCTGTTCACTTATAAATCTACATACATTTTCATTAAGGAAAATTTTATAAAGGAAAAGAATATTTAAAGCATTATATTCATAATAACCAAAAACTGAAACCAATCCAAGTATCTATCAGGAGGAGAAAGGATAAATAAACAGTGGTCTATTTGTAGGTGGAAAAGTAAAGAAGAATGAATAAATATGTATTATTTTTACACAAAACAACATAGGTTAATATCAAAAATAATGCAGTAAGATTTCATTTATATGAAGTTCAATACTCAGGTAAAATCAATCTCTTCTATGAGAAATCTGGATAATAGTTGCCTTTAGGACAAAAAAAAAAAAAAAGAGTGAACCTGAGACAAGGTAAGAATTGCTGGTCATGTATTATTTCCTGATTTAACTGAGAGTTAAATGGCTATATTCATTATGTAAAAATTTATCAAGCTCAAAATTTATTCTCAGCTGCATTTATGTCATATTTCAATGAGTGACTTTAAAAAGAATTTATGTGTAGGTATATTCACATATACACACATGTACACAAAAGGTAACTTTCTTTTAAGGTCTTTACAAAAAAAAAATCATTTAATTTAGGATTGAATACATAGTGACGTCAAAGGATGTGTTTCTTTATTCTACCTTTTAAAGTTTTCTTCTTTTACTTCTTTGAGTATGTCTTTCTCATTTTCCCTGTTTTATCCCTTGATCATTTCTCTTGGTGGATATTGTTCTGGATATAACTTTAATGTCATTTAACTTTACTTTCACATTTTTCATCTTTTCATATTTTTTTAAATTTATTTCAGGAAATTAGCTGACAATGATTTTCCAGACTACTAATTCAACTCAGAGGCATAATATATTCATGCATAGGTGAAAAATTAAAAATTACTTACTTACTTTAAAAACTAAGACAGAATTGAGTCTTTTAATATATAAATGCTATAATGTAAGTGAATATTATGTTACATTTTTAATGAGAAATAGTATAATTTATGCAGTAAATAGCTTTAAAAAATCTCTGAATGTGTATGTGGTCTGCACATATTCTAGTGCAAGAAAGTGTTATTTCTAGAAACATACTTTTTTAGTTGTTTGTATTGGGCTTCAAGCAACAGAAGAGTAACCAGTAGTGACTAACAGCAATAAAATCATTTTTCTGTATAACAAGACCTCCCCAAAAGGGAGCCATCAGGTTTTGTACATCAGCCCAACAATGTCATCAATCTCCTTACTTCTCATCTTCTGACTTTGCCACCCACAACACATTCAATTCTCATCTTAATGCAATTCCTCCCAGTTTTATGATCACTATGAATTATGAACAAATATACAACTTTCAATAATTAAATATTTTAAAAATAAAGTCAATAAAAGAAAAACATTCATTTTTGACATTAGTTTCATCAGATGTCAAAATTCTACTGATAAGCACTCTTCTTCCTTTTTTATTTTTTGTTTTTTATTTGAGACAGAGTCTCACTTTGTTGCCTCTCCTCTACTTCCCTGAGAGTGCCCTGATGTTACTGCTCACAGTAACCTCAAACTCTTAGGCTCAAGCAATTCTCTTGCCTCAGCCTCCCAAGTAGCTGGGACTACAGGTGCCCTCCATAATTCCCAGCTATTTCTTCTTCTTCTTCTTCTTTTTTTTTTTTTTTTAGAGATGGAGTCTCATTCTTGCTCAGGCTAGTCTTAACCCTGAGAGTTCAAGTGATCCACCAGCTTCAGCCTCCCAGGGTGCTAGGATTATAGGTGTGAACCACCCCATCCAGCCTCCCTTTTTCCTTGGTATTCTTCCTAAATACATTTCATTACCTAGAATCAAAACAAATGTTGTTCATCTCTAAATTAATCACAAGAAAAAGGGAATTATATCTACTTTTGTATCAGTTAGATTTTGCTCCAGTGATGCTTAAGAAACATGCCAATAAGTCAATGACCTACAACAGAAAGGACTCTTCTTCCTCGTGAGTTTTGTGGATTAGATGCAGCAGTCCTTCATCAGACCACAGGTGAAGTTAAGGTATGCTCCACCAGTCTTCCTTTCTTAGACCCATGTTGCAAGACAGAAACTATCTGAGGTGTGCAGTGTTTACAATGCTAACCAGGAGTGCAAGAGGAAAGGCAGAAACATATGAAGCTTCTTATAAGTGCTGCTTTCAGAGGGCGGTGGCAAGATGGCCAACTGGAGCCAGCTTTCCACAGAGGCTCCCATCCAGAAGGAGAGCTAAAGGACAGTAGTTTAGCAAGTAAGCTTATGGTTTGGAGCTGAGCCAAGAGAGAAGGTTGAAGAATGCACATTAACCCTGCTGAAGCAAGCAAGGAAACAAACAATAGGTACAAAATCCCTCACCAAGCAGATGGGAGTCCCCTCCCCCATGAGAACGACTTGCAATATACTCTATACAAACAAGTGAGCAGAGATAAGATCCCCTCCTATTTTATCCCTTGGGAGAGACCCTCTAAAAACCGGAACTCCTTTCCTAGAGAGGACTTACAAATGTGCCATGGCACTCTCCTGCCAGACATGAAACTGTTTAAAACTGTATATATTCTCTACCTGCAAATCTGAACTCCCAGCACTCCCCTTCGCTCTCACCCTGAGGTCTGGAAGCCTGTCCCTCTAGGAGTCCAAATTCTTGGGCATTTTCTCTAGAGGAGTGGACAGGGCGTGAGCTGTTGCAGGTCTTTGCTGAGTCTGCAGCAGGGGAGTAAGGAGAAGACAGTGAACTGAGGCCGAGGGAACCCTACAGGAGAAGGGAGGTGGTGCCCTATGGCACAGAGCAGCAGCGGCTGGCAGTGGGCTACAATAGGGCTCACGCCCCTTGGGATATTTTGAAGAGATCTTCCTTGACTCCCTGGGCACCCAGAAGAAGCTGGGCATCTTCTCCAGTGGCAGCCACTGGCAGAACAGACCTGGGATGGAAACACAGGCTCTGTGAATAAAGGCTATGCCTGAGGCAGTACCTGTTGGGCAGGGCGTGACAGAGGCTCAGGCAGAGGCAGCAAACTCCCAGGGTGGGGCTGAGCAAGATGACTGCTTTAATGAGCCTAAGACATACCTGGCCCTCAGGGGATCATAGCTGAGACAAAAGCAGGTGGGAAACCGAAAGCTGAGTGTGAGCTCTAACTGCACCTGCCCCAACACAGACTGTAGCCAAGACAGACACTGCCAGCTCTGGGAAAGTGGCACAGACTGGGGCTGAGTTGCAGTTTCTGTGAACTCAAACAACATCTGATGTGCAGGGGAATATAGCTGGGACAGAAACAAACTCTATGAAATTGTTCTGTTCTGTCAGCAGGGGCAGGGCTAGAACTGAGTGAACCTCCCAGCCTCCACTAAGCACCTGAGGTTGTCAGGCTCAGCTCCCCCTACTGGATAGCGTCAGAGAGTGGTGGCTTGGCTGAGGAGACATAGATCTCCCTCTGACTCAGGCAGGTGCACCCCCCTGGAGCATCTGCCCATTGGAGGGAACTGGGTCACAGCCCTACGGGGGTACCAGTGAATAGGTGTGACAGAGGTGTAAGGTGGGAAAGGAGGCATCAACTTTCCCAGGCTAATTCACTTGATGGGTGGGTCCTTCTGACCTCACAGAAGACCACAGCAAGTCATACTTGAGCTGCCAGCAGACCCCTGCTATCTAATTGCTGGAGTCCTTTTGAACTTTCCCACCTGAGACCAGTGCTAACTGGGACAATTAATTTGGACCTCTTGAACTGGGCCAATCACCCGAGGACTATACAAAGTAGTACATGGGATGTGTGGTTGTCGGAAGGTTTGACTATCCTTTTGCAGTTGTTGCCTGTGGGGAGGTGGGATGACTTAATTGCTGGTATTTCTCCACAGCTAAGACTTCAACCCAGAGTAACTGATTCACTAGGGTTGGACAGAGACCAGCTGAAAATAAGACAGAGCCACTTAGCCCTACCACACCAAGATGGTCCCCAGTTTCTAAGGCTGTAACACTGTACATGTCCTTGGCAAAGCTCTAGGGGAAAAGGTATAGACACCACTCCCAGATTTTGGGACTGGCCAATCACTACTCCTGGAGGCCCCAACCCAACTTCTCCTTATATACTCATCTAGCCAATGGTGTAAAATAATCATGGGGCCGAATCAGCAGAAAAACTCTGGTAACATGAATAACCAAAGTAAATCAACACCCCCTCCCCCAAGGAGCAATTTGGCAGACACAACTGAAGATCCCATTCATAAACAGATGGCTGAGATGTCAGAAACCAGAGTTTGGATTGCAAATAAGATCAATAAAATATAGGAAAAGTTGGAATTAGAAATTCAAGGAGCATTTCAAAAGTTGTCTCTAGAATTCAATGAATTCAAAGATAAAATCACCAAAGATTTTGACACACTGAGACAAGAATTTGCAGCCCTCAAAGATCTGAGAAATATAGTAGAATCTTTCAGTAACAGAATGGAGCAAGGATTCCTGACATTGAAGCAAAGCTTTTGAATGCTCCTAAACTCTCAAAGAGGAAGAGAAATGGAGAGCCAAAATGGATCATTCTCTCAGAGAGCTTTGAGATAATTCAAAGAAAACTAATATTCACCTTATAGGAATTCCTGAAGGCAATGGAGTTACTTCACAAAGAACAGAGGCCCTTTTTCATGAGATTATGAAGGAGAACTTTCCAGACACGCCAGGAGATTCTGAAATTTATATAGCAGATAGTTTCAGAAACCCAGCACAACTCTACCTGAATAAGCTATCCCCCAGGCACATCATAATTAACCTCACTAAAGGTAATATGAAGGAGAAAATTCTGGAAGCAACCAGATGTAAGAAAACCATAACCTACAAAGGGAAGAATATTAGAATGACTGCAGATCTCTCTGCTTAAACTATTCAAGCTAGAAGAGGGTGGTCATTGACTTTTAATCTCCTAAAACAAAATAACTTTCAACCCAGGATCCTGTATCCAGCTAAACTGAGTTTCATTTATGATGGAGAAATTAAATACTTTAATGACTTTCACATGTTAAAGAAATTTGCCATGACTAAACAGCTCTCCAGGATATTCTCAGACCTATCCATCATAGTGACCGGCACAATTCTCCACCACAAAAATAAACTCATTCACAAACTTTTGATCAAATTTCAACTTCCACAGTGGTTAAAGGATTAAAAATGTCCACTGGACTTTTGAAAAACTCCATATCCAAAATTCTGTCAGGCTCATCAATATTCTCAATTAATGTCAATGGCTTAAATTGTCCCCTAAAGAGGCACAGGTTGGCTGACTGGATACAAAAACTCAGGCCAGATATATGCTGCATACAAGAATCTCATCTTACCTTAAAAGATAAATATAGATGGAGGGTGAAGGGATGGTCATCTATATTTCAGGCAAATGGAAATCAGAAAAAAAGCAGGTGTTGCAATTTTATTCGTAGATACAGTAGGCTTTAAACCAACAAAAGTAAGGAAAGATAAGGATGATCACTTTATATTTGTTAAGTGCTGATGATGTTAAGGGACTCAACATAATGAAACTTCAATTATTAACATTTATGCACCCAACCAGAATGCACCTCAATTTATAGGAGAGACTCTAAAGTCTCCAATTTATAGGAGACTTCCAGCTCCATAATAGTCAAAGATTTTAACACTCTTTTGGCAGCGTTTGATAGATCCTCCAATAAGAAGCTAAGCAAAGAAATTTTAAGCTTAAACTTAACCATTCAACATTTGGATTTAACAGACATCTACAGAACATTTCATCCTAACAAAACTGAATACACATACTTCTCAACAGCCCATGGAACATACTCCAAAATAGATCACATCTTAGGTCACAAGTCTAACCTCAGCAAATTTGAAAGAATAGAAATTACTCCTTGCATCTTCTTGAGCCATCAAGGAAGAAAAATTGAACTCAGTAAGAACAGGAATCTTCCCATTCATACAAAAACATGGAAGCTAAATAACTTTATGATGGATGATAGCTGGGTCATAGAGAGTTTAAGAAGGAAATTACCAAATTTTTGGAATCAAACAATAATGAAGATACAAATTATCAGAACCTCTGTGATACCACAAAGGCAGGCCTATGAGGGAAATTTCTAGCACTGCTAACCTTTTGAGGAGAACAGAAAGAGAGGACTTTAACAACTTAATGGGACATCTCAAGAAACTGTAAAAGGAAGAACATTCCAAACCCAAACCCAGCAGAAGAAAAGAAATAACCAAAATTAGAGCAGAATTAAATGAAATCGAAAACAAAAGAATTATACAACAAATCAATAAATCAAAAAGTTGGTTTTTGAAAAGGTCAATAAAATAGATGAATCGTTGGCTAAACTAACCAGGGGAAAAAAAGAGTAAAATTTCTAATTTCATCAATCAGAAATGGTAAAGATGAAATAACAACAGACTCCTCAGAAATTAAAAAACATCTTAATGAATATTACAAGGAACTTTATTCTCAGAAATATGAAAATCTGATGGAATTTGACCAACACTTGGAAGAACACCACCTTCCAAGACTTAGCCAGAATCAACTGGAAATGTTGAACAGGCCTATATCAAGTTCTGAAATAGCATCAAGTATACAAAATCTCCCTAAAACGAAAAGCCTGGGACCAGATGGCTTCACATCAGAATTCTACCAAACCTTTAAAGAGGAACTAGTACCTGTATTACTCGACCTTTTCCAAAATATAGAAAAAGAAAGAATACTACCCAACATACATTATGAAGCAAACATCACCTTTATCCCCCAAACACGAAAAGACCCAACAAGAAAATAAAATTATAGACCAATATCAGTAATGAATATTGATGCAAAAATATTAAACAATATCCTAACAAACAGAATCCAGCAACACATCAAACAGATTATACACCATGACCAAGTGGGTTTTATCCCAGAGACTCAAGGATGGTTCAATATACATAAATCTTTATAGTCATCACATAAACTAAGACCATATGATTCTCTCAATTGATGCATAAAAAGCTTTTGACGATATCCAGCATCCTTTCACAATCAGAACACTTAAGAAAATGGGTATAAAATAAACATTTCTTAAACTAATAGAGGCTGTCTACAGCAAACCCACAGTGAATAATCGTATCAATGGAGTTATATTGAACTCATTTCCACTCAGATCAAGAACCAAGCAAGGTTGCCTATTGTTTCCATGACTTTTTAACATTGTAATGGAAGTATTAGCCATGGCAATTAGGGAAGAAAAGGCCATCAGGGCTATCCATATAGGGTTAGAAGAGATCAAACTTTCACTCTTTGCAGATGATATGATTGTATGTATGATTATCCCTGGAAAATGCCAGGGATTTTACTACAAAACTTTTATAAGTGATCAAGGAATACAGCAGTGTCTCAGATTACAAAATCAACACTCATAAATCTATAGCCTTTATATATACCAACAATAGTCAAGCTGAAAAAATAGTCAAGGACTCTATTCCATTCATAGTAGTGCCAAAGAAGATGACATATTTGGGAGTTTACCTAACAAAGGATAGGAAAGATCTCTACAAATAGAACTATGAAA
>CAUYRH010076964.1:0-12926 GCA_963574655.1 Perodicticus potto
CCCCCCCCCCCCCCCCCCCCCCCCCCCCCCCACCCCCCCCCCCCCCCCCCCCCCCCCCCCCCCCCCCCCCCCAACCCCCCCCCCCCCCCCCCACCCCCCCCCCCCCCCCCCCCCCCCCCCCCCCCCCCCCCCCCCCCCCCCCCCCCCCCCCCCCCCCCCCCCCCGTCGGAAGGCAAGGAGTTTTCAAGGGTGCAGAGGGGCATTGGGAAAATACAAGGCAATCTGTGAATTTCCGATAAAGAATGACTAATTTTTTATAAGTCAGTCCCGAATATTGCATGGGGGCAGACTTATACTAACACATTACTTGCTGTTCGTTTATCTGGAATTCCATTTTACCTGGGCTTCTTGTATTTATATTTGCTAGATCTGGTAATCCAACATTAGGAGTATGAAAAGATGCGCAGTGAAAGAGACCAAGGATCCTGAAAATAAACTTTATGAAATTCAAAGCATGGCGTCCCACTAAGGCCACGTGCCTGTCCCCCAGGTCATGCGTGTGTGAGAGGATGCTGCCTGTCACAGAGGGAGGGTATGGCTCGAGGGAAGGAGAGAGGGGCTTAAGAATGCCAAACCTTGAGGACATTCTGCTAAATGCAATGAGCCAGACAAGGAAGGACAAATGCCACATCATTCCACGGACATGAAGAGCCTAGAATAATCAAATGTGCAGGGACAGAAATAGGAATGATGTTGCCAGGGGCTGGGGGTGGGTATGGGATGTTTGTGTTTCAGGGGGGCAGAATTTCAGTTGGGGATGATGGAAAAGTTCTGGGGATGGATGGTGGTGATGGTTGTACAACACTGCGAATGGGCTCAGTGCCACCTAACCGTATAGTTAAATATGGCTGAAATATCAAGCTTTGTGTTATGGATATATTTTATCACAATTTAAAGAGAAAAGGTTTCAGTCTGAGATCCTGCTTTGTCTTTAAAAATGCTCTAGTGGGTAAAGAAAGACGGAGACTTTACCTCTTTCATGTTACATGGATGGAGCTGGAACATATTCTTCTTAGCAAAGTATCTCAAGAATGGAAGAAAAAGTTTCATATGAAGGCTATAACCCAACTATAGCACAAGAATATGGGAAAGGAGGGGAGGGGGGATGTTGGGGTGGAGGGAGGGTAATTGTTGAGGCCACACCTACCGTGCATCTTAGAAGGGTACAGCCAAAACTTACTAAATGCAGAATACAAATGTTTTCATACAATAACTAAGAAAATGCCATGAAGGGTATGTTAAACAGTTTGATGAAAACATTTCAGATTGTATATGAAGCCAACACATTGTACCCCTTGATTGCACTAATGTACGCAGCTATGATTTAATAAAAAAAAGAAAAAAAGAAAGAAAATATTTTCTCTCATTTTGTGGGTTGTCTCTTTACTTTGTCCATTGTTTCCTTTGCCATGCAGAAACTTTTTAGTTTGCTCAATCCTGTTTGTGCAATTTTACTTCAGTTTCCTGTGTTTGAGGGGTATGACTCAAGAAGTCTTTGCCCAGATCAATGTCCTGAAGCATTTCCACAATATTTTCTTTTATTAGTTTCATTATTTCAGGTTTTAAATTTTTTTATTTTTATTTATTTTTTATTTATTTTTTTGAAACAGAGCCTCAAGCTGGCACTCTGGATAGAGTGCCGTGGCATTACAGCTCACAGCAACCTCCAATTCCTGGGTTCAAGCGAGTCTCCTGCCTCTGCCTCCCAAGTAGCTGGGACTACAGGTGCCTGCCACAACACCTGGCCATTTTTAGGTTGCAGCCACCATTGTTGTTTGGCGGGCCAGGCTGGATTCGAACCTGCCAGCTCAGGTGTACATGGCTGGCGCCTTAGCCCGTTGAGCCACAAGCGCCAAGCCTCAGGTTTTAAATTTAAGTCTTTAATCCATTTTGATTGATTTTTGTATAGGGCTAGAGATAAGGGTCCAGTTTCATTCTTCTGCATATGGATAACCAGTTTTTCAAGCACCATTTATTGGAGAGACTATCCTTTCCCCACTGTATGTTCTTGGCAACTTTGTCAAAGGTAATTTCACTATCAATGTGCCAGTTTATTTCTGGGTTCTTTATTCTGTTCCACTGATATCTGTTTTTATGCCAATACTATGCTGTTTTGGTTACTATAGCTCTACAGTATAATTTGGAGTCAACTAAAGTGATTCCTCCAGTTTTGTTCTTTTTGCTTGGGATGGCTGTGGCTTTGGATCTTTTGTGGTTCCATATGAATTTTAGGATTATTTTTCTATTTCTGTGAATAATGCCATTGGTATTTTGGTGGTAATTGCATTGACTCTGTAGATTGCCTTGGATAGTATGGACATTATAAGAATATTGATTCTTCCAATCTATGAACATGAAATATCTATTCATTTTTTGTGTCTTCTTCAATTTCTTTCATCAGCATTTTATAGTTTTCTTAGCATTTTAAGTTTATTCCTAGGTATTTTATTTTATTTGTAGCTATTGTAAATGGAATACATTTTTGTTTCTTTTTCGGAATGTTTACTGTTGACATATAGAAATGCTACTGACTTTCATATGTTAATTTAGTATCCTGATACTTTACTGAATTTATCATTTCTAATAGTTTTTATTTTATTTGGTCTTTAGTTTTCTCTAGATTTAAGATTATATCCTCTGCAAACTTCTTCCTTTTCAATTTGTATGCCCTTTATTTCTTCACTTGTCTGATTGCTCCAGCTAGAACATCCATCACTATGTTGACTAATAGTGGCCAAAGTGGGCATCCCTGTCTTGTTCTAGATCTTAGAGAACAGACTTTTAGTTTTTTCCCATTCATTACAAACATCACTATTCTTGTGTCTAGTGTCTTTACATTTATTGTTCTTAGAGTATTTGTAGACCATAATCAAAAACATTTTCCAGTTATTTCTTTTTTATGTTTGCATGTGTATATGTCACAGTTTTATCATAACTAAACTGTGTAGTCCAATACTTACCCATTTCTTGTCTTTCTTTTTTTTCTCAGATAATAAACTAATGTGTTTCCCTACCTACCTCTGCTGTATCAGAAACAATATTCCTTATACAGGGTGTTCCTAAAGTTCATGTGCAATTTTAAAATAGTTACATTATTTTATTGTTCATAAAATATTTGCATATTTACTCTTTCTTACAATGTTTTACATGTGTTTTTCTTTTTAAGGATAGAATGTAATCATAGAAAGGTTAACCAGTCTTTCCAAAGTCACTTTGGATATTGTTGAGGTAGAAATAAGTTGCAGGTTCTAATATTTAGTCCTCAAGGACATTTATTTGCTCTTTTCTCCTGCCAAGTGTCACAGCTTCCATATTCTTGCTCATGCCAGAAAGTGATCTTTATAGGCAGTGAAGATGAGGGCATGGGAGGGGGAAAGGGAATGTGCCAAGCACCCAAATTATTTCATTCTTTTTCCAGGCCTTCTTTTAACTCTTGAAATAGCTCTGCTCCAAAGAAGGAGAAGTTGCTAATTTCATCAGAGTACTGAATAGGTGGTGGGTCTCATCATAGTAGTGGGTAGGGTCACCATGTATTTAAAAATCAGTACCTGCACTTAGTCACTCTCCTTCATTTCTTAACTCCATGAAATTTTGTAAAATATGCCCTGGTAGAGCCTGCATCTGGTGAGCAGATCTACTTGAGCTTCTTCCAGCTTGCAATCCAATGTGTAAATTAGACTGAGTTCTGGCCCTCTGATATAGCCATTACTGATTTGGGGGTGGTTGGCTAGGGGAGCCACCTGCCCAGACTGGCTCTGTCAGAGTTCTGTCTTGGGGAACTGTGAGTGCTTACCCAGCTGTTCATTACATGGCATTTCCCCCCTGTCCCCACTCTAGCTTCTTACATATATGGCTATTATAATTGGGTAATCTGGCAGTTGGGTGGGTTAGTTGTAGGGTTTCCAAAACTTGACTCCAAAGCATTAACACTATTTGGCACCCAAGAAAGCACATACTAGCAATGTCTCCTTCATCAGTGAAAAGAAGTTATCATTACTTCCTTTTGTCCTGGGGTGACAGAAAATGAACATTCTCTTTATTCTTCAGGACTCAAGGGTAATATATAATTCTTTCTACCCTGTCCATGTTACTACCTTTTTTTTTCTTTTTTTTTGAGACAAAGCCTCAAACTGTCACCCTGGATAGAGTGCCATGGCATCACAGCTCACAGCAACCTCCAATTCCTGGGCTCAAGCGAGTCTCCTGCCTCTGCCTCCCAAGTAGCTGGGACTACAGGTGCCTGCCACAACACCTGGTCATTTTTTGGTTGCAGCCGTCATTGTTGTTTGGTAGGCCCAGGCTGGATTCGAACCTGCCAGCTCAAGTGCACGTGGCTGGTGCCTTAGCCTGTTGAGCCACAGGTGCCGAGCCTTTTTAAAAAATGTTTTACAAGCTACCATACCTCTCTGAATTAGTACCATCAGATAATGACTGTGATAAAAGACAAAAGAATAACTTGAATGGGAATTAATGGGTCTTGATAAATATAATTGACAGTGATTTCTCTTCCAGGAATAATTCATTTACATTCATTATAATATCCAATAATGGCAAACAGCAGTTTAGTCTGCTTTTTAATCTCAGTATTATTTAGATTAATTTTAAATTGCTATCAAGGTTTATAGGTTGTATCTCTTTGGTTTCAGCCGTCATTGTTTGGTGGGCCTGGGCTGGATTCGAACCCACTAGCTCAGGTGTACGTGTCTGGCGCCTTAGCCGCTTGAGCCACAGGTGCCGAGCCTATAGGTTGTAACTCTTAAAATAAAATTCTTTGAAATTTATTCAGTCTATATATCTAGCAAACAGAGTTTTATTATTGTCAACAAAAGAGAATTACCCCTGGTTCTTAATGTTCATGTGTAGAAAGAAACCCAGAAAATTGTCTTGATCCCCAATTTCGGTCTAGAATGCTCATGATCATATAAAGTAAGGAAATGAGGGATTTAAAATGATAACTGGTCTTAAGTATTTAAGCCATATTTTTCTTCAATAAAATAAACAAAAACTTAACATTTTATGAGCACATACCATGTGCCAGACACTGGGTTACATGTTTTCTCCATATGATCTCCCTTTGTCTTTAGGTGACCCTCTGAGCTAAGCACTGTTCATTTGGGTTTTGTGAAAATTAAGGACTTTTGCATTTCAAAAGGCACTGTTAAGAGAATAAAAGGACAAACTGCAATGTGGGAAAAATACTTGCAAATCATCTATCTGATAAAAAAACTTGTTTCCAAAATATATAAAGAATTCTCAAAACTCAATAGGAAGAAAACAAACAAACCATTTGGGGGTGGGATAAAATTTTTTAGTAGACATTTCCCCAAAGAATGTACATAGATAAGGAAAAAAAAAATATGAGAAGATGCTCAACAGGGCGAAGCAAGGTGGCAGACCAGAAGAACAGTTCAGCTGAGCTCTCCTAGAATGACTGGGGTGAAAAGAAAGAACCGGCCATATCTGGCATGGGGACCTTACTCAGAGTCATAGCTCAGGGAGCACAGTGAGGAAGGAGGAGTTGAGCTGGATACAGTGTATCATCATTCCCAGTGATGGAAGGAGTGTATCATCAGTGTGCCAGCCCACAGTGAGGGATATACAGTGTATCATCCCACAGTGAGGAAGGAGGTGGTGATCTGGATACAGTGTATCATCCCTAATCTGATGAATTAGGCAAGTGATTGCTACTGGTTGGGATTGACTGACCCCCCACTCTTCCAAGTCTGGGATGGGAGGAAGCCTTTCTGGAGTTTTTAGTTATTGGGGGAAGCTGCACATTCAGTGGAAAACTTGGAAGAGTGGGTGAACTCAAATGGCATACAACAAACAGATTTGAATGCCAGTGGGAGTGGATTTGCCATAAGTTTAGTTGCTGGAGAGGCAGCTATACTGAGGCAGTCTTGGCATCCAGGGGCTGCTATTGTGGGAAGGTTGTGAGAAGGTCTTAGCAGGGGTCTAATGCATGGCTGTCTTAATACTGCCTGCCATGGCTTGGCACCTGTGGCTCAAGTGGCTAAGGCTCCAGCCACATATACCTGAGCTGGCAGGTTCAAATCCAGCCCCACTCACTAAACAACAATGATGGCTGCAACCAGAACAAAATAACTGGGTGCTGTGGCTGGTGCCTGTAGTCCCAGCTACTTGGGAGGCTGAGGCAGGACAATTTCTTGAGCCCAAGAGTTGGCAGTTGCTGTGAGCTGTGTGACGCCTCAGCACTCTACTGTGGATGATAAAGTGAAACTCTGTCTCTACAAAAACAAACAAACAAACAAAAAAATGGTTCAATAATGACTGCCAGGATCAGAACTCCACTCTTGGGACAGGCTGAGGGACTCCTGTACCCCACAGGAAGTGGAGTCAGGAGGCACTGTGAAATTTGCCCCTGAAGGATTCTTGTGAGCTCTAAGATCCCAACCCAGTGGGGTCTGAATCCTGAGGAAACAATCAAGTGATCACTGAAGGCAACTAAGTTTGGAATAGGGACCATAGAGGTTGCCGGCTGTGCTCTTTGTTTCCTAAAAAAGCACAGAGCCACCTGGTGTCCCAGCAACATATTGTAACATACTGTCGTCAAGCACAAGGACTTCTGTTTGAAACCAAAAAGACAGTGAGAAGGACAAAGGAGGACAAGGAGGTGAACAAGAAGAAAGAATACATGAAGAAGAACCAGAAGAAAAATTCAGGCAACATGAAAAACCAAAACAGAGGAACTCCATGGGGCAACAAGGGACCATGAGACAACTACTACAGAAGACTCCACCTATACTTGACAGGAAGGGAATTTAAAATATGAATGATAAAGACAATAAAAGGAATGGATGAGAAAAAGGAAAGACAAAATCAAAAGTCAAACGAGATATATATAGAATACAGAAAGGGTATGGTAGAGCTTAAGGAAATGAAAGAAATAATCAGGGAATGTAAAGATGCAATAGAAAGTATTGAAAATAGGTTAGACCATGGAGAAGAAAGAATCTCAGAGCTAGAGGATAAAGTAGTTGAAGAGGCAGAAAAGAAGAGAGAGAAAGCAGAGCAGGTGCTTGGAGAACTACAAGACTCCATGAAGCATTCAAATATAAAAATAATAGGGATTCCTGAAGGGGAAGAAGATTGTCCCAAAGGAATGGAAGCCCTACAGGAGACTGTCACAAATGAAAACTTCCCAAGTTTTACTAAAGACCCCAACATACTCTTTTCAGATGGATATTGAACTTTGGGTCATCTCAGCTCAAACAGAGCCTCTCCAAGACACATTGTAATGAACTTGTGCAAAATCAAGATGAAAGAAAAAATTCTTTAAGCAGTCAGGAGTAAGCACCAACTGACCTACAGAGGCAGAGCCATTAGGATGATAGCAGACTTTTCAACAGCTATTATCCAAACCTTCCAAACCAGAAGAGCATGGTCATCCACCTTCAACTTTCTTAAACAAAACAATTTTCAGCCCAGAATTCTGTATCTTGTAGAATATGGAGAAATCAAATCTTCTGCAGATATACAAGCATTGAGTAAATTTGCCACAAGACCACTTCTACAGGAAATACCTAGACCTATTCTCAACACTGACCACCACAATAGACCACCAGCAAAGTAAACACCTAGAAGCTAATGGTCAAAACTTAGCTTCCACAATGGCACAAAGGATAAAACTACATGACAGACTTTCACAAAATAAGATGAACAGAACTCCACCACACTTACCAATTCTCTCAATAAATGTCAATGGACTGAATTCACCATTGAAGAAGCACAGGTTGGCTGATTGGATAAAAAGGCACAAACAATCCATATTCTATCTTCAGGAGACACACCTAGCCTAGAAGGACAAATCAAGACTCAGGGTTAAGGGATGGAAAACAGTATTTCAAGCAAATAGAACTCAGAAGAAAGGAGGGGTTGCAATCTTATTTTCAGATACAGGTGGATTTAAAGCAACCAAAGTTAAGAAAGACAAAGATGGACACTTTATGCTGGTTAAAGAAACAATAACACAATAAGACATATCAATTTTAAACATTTAAGCACCCAACTTAAAGGCTCCCATATTTAGGAAAAAGATCTTTATGGGTCAGAGCAATATGATATCCTGTGACACCATAGTAATTGGGGATTTTAACACCCCTCAGACAGAACTGGACAGATTTTCTAAACAGAAACTAAACAAAGATACAAAGGACTTAAATGTGACCCCAGAAGAAACAGGATTCATAGACATACAGAACACACCATCCTAATGCTAAGGAATGTGCATTTTTCTTATCAGCCCATGGTATGTACTCCAAAATTGATCACATCCTAGTATATAAATCAAACCTCAGCAAACTTAAAAGAATAGAAATTATAGCTTGTATCGTCTCAGACCACAAAGTGATAAAGGCCGAACTCAACTCCAACAAAAACATTCATCCCCACACAAAGATTTGGAAATTAAAAAACCTTATGCTGAATGATAGTTGGGTTCAGGAAAGATAAAAGAGGAAATCATTAAATTCCTCAAACATAAGAACAATGAAGACATAAGTTACCAAAACCTGTGGGATACAGCAAAAGCAGTCTTAAGAGGAAAATTAATTTCATTAGCTACCTACTTTTGAAAAAGAGAAAGAGCACATCAACAAACTCATGAGCCATCTGATGGAATGGGAAAAAGAAGAACAATCTAATCTCAAACCCAGCAGAAGAAAAGAAATAACCAAAGTTAAATCAGACATTAATGAAATTGAAAACAAATGAATCATTCAGAAAATTAATAGAACAAAATGTAGGTTTTTCAAAAAAATAAAGAAAATGGATAAATATTTGACCAGATTAACTAGAAACAGAAAAGTAAAATCTCTAATAACCTCAATCAGAAATTATAAAGGGGAAATAACAACAGATGTCACAGAGATATAAGCGATCTTCTCTGAGTACTACAAGAAACTCTCTGCCCAGAATTTTGATAATGTGGAGGAAATGGATCGATACATGGGGTTGCTTCCTCTCCCTAGACTTAATCAAGAAGAAATAGATCTCTTGAACAGACTGATTTCAAGAACTGAGATCAAAGAAACAATAAAAAATCTCACAACAACAACAACAACAACAACAAGCCCTGGTCCAGATGGCTTCACACAGAATTCTATCAAGCCTTCAAAGAAGAGCTTATCCCCATACTACAGAAATCATCCCAAAAAATTGAGAAAGAAGGAATCTTTCCCAACACGACATACAAAGCAAACTTCACCCTGATACCAAAACCAGGAAAAGACCCAACTAAATAGGAGAATTTCAGACCAATTTCACTAATAAATATAGATGCAAAAATTCTCAATAAAATTCTAGCCAATCAATTAAAGCTGCACATTAAAAAAATAACTCATCATGATCAAGTAGGTTTCATCCCAGGGATGCAAGGCTGGTTTAACATACACAAGCCTATAAACATAATTCACTATATCAACAGAAGCAAATACAAACACCATATGATCCACTCAATAGATGTAGAAAAAGCATTAGACAAAATTCAACATCCTTTTCTAATGAGAACACTTAAGAATTTAGGCATAGGTGACACATTTCTGAATCTGACTGAAGCTATCTATGACAAACCCATAACTAATATTATACTGAATGGAGTAAAACTGAAAGCTTTTCCACTTAGAACTGGAACCAGACAAGGTTATCCTCTACTGCCACTACTGCTCAACATAGTGCTGGAAGTTCTAGCCAATACAATCAGACAAGACAAGGAAATAAAGGGCATCCAAATAGGGGCAGAGGAGGTCAAATTCTCACTCTTTGCAGATGATATGATTTTATAGTTAGAGAACCCCAAATACTCAACCACAAGACGTCTGGAAGTGATCAAAAAATGCAGCAATGTCTCAGGATATAAAATCAATGTCCACAAATCAGTAGCCTTTGTATATGCCAAAAACAGCCACAGTGAGAAGCTAATCAAGGACACAATTCCTTTCACAGTAGCTTTAAAAAAAGAAAGAAATACCTAGGAATACACCTAACAAAAGAGGTGAAGGACTTCTACAAAGAAAATTATGAAACCCTAAGAAAAGAAATAGCATCAGATATTGACCAGTGAAGCACATACCATATTCATGGCTGGGAAGAATCAACATTGTGAAAATGTCTGTACTACCCAAGGCAATGTGCATATTTAATGCAATCCCCATTGAAATACCATCATCATACTTTCAAGATTTGGAAAAAAAAAATTTCTTCATTTCGTATGGAACCAAAAGAAAGCCCAGATAGCCAAGGCAATTCTTAGCAATAAAAAAAAAGCTGAGGGTATCACCCTATCAGATTTTCAGCTACACTACAAGGCCGTAATGTTCAAAACAGTGTGTTATTGGCACAAAAATAGAGACACTTACATTTGGAACCGAATAGAAAACCATGAGATGAAACTAACCTCTTACAGCCACCTGATCTTTGATAAACCAAACAAAACATACACTGGGGAAAAGAGTTCCTAATCAATAAATTGTGTTGGGAGAATGGGATAACCACATGTAACAGACTGAAACTGGACCTGCACCTATTACCACTTACAAAAATTGATTCAAGTTGGATAAAAGATCTAAATATAAGGCATGAAACAATAAAAATCCTCAAAGAAAGTGTGGGGAAAACACTTGAAGATACTGGCCTGGGAAAAGATTTTATGAAGAAAACTTCTGTAGCAATTGCAACAACAAAAATAAACAAATGGGACTTAATTAAACTGCAAAGCTTTTATACAGCTCAGGAAACAACAACCAAAGCAAACAGATAACCTTCAGAATGGGAAAAGATATTTGCATATTATGAATCGGACAAAAACTTGATAACTAGCATCTATAGAGAACTCAAATTAATCAACACAAAACGACCCAACAATCCCATAGATCACGGGGCAAGAGACATGAATAGAACCTTCTCTAATAAAGACAGATGAATGGCTAACAAACATATGAAAAAGTGCTCATCAGGCGGCGCCTGTGGCTCAGTGAGTAGGGCGCCGGCCCCATATACCAAGGGTGGCAGGTTCAAACCCGACTCCGGCCAAATTGCAACAAAAAAATAGCTGGGTATTGTGGCAGGTGCTTGTGGTCCTAGCTACTTGGGAGGCTGAGGCAAGAGAATTGCCTAAGCCCAAAAGTTGGAGGATATTGTGAGATGTGAAACCATGGCACTCTACCGAGTGTGACAAAGTGACACTCTATCTCGTAAAAAAAAAAAAAAAAAGTGCTCATTGTCATTAATCATCAGAGAAATGCAAATCAAAACAACCTTGACATAACTCCTAACCCCATTGAGAAAGGCTCGCATCACAAAGTCTCAAAGTTGCAGATGCTGGCATGGTTGTGGAGAGAAGGGAACACTTTTATATTGCTGGTGGGACTGCAAACTAGTACAACCCTTTTGGAAGGAAGTATGGAGAATCCACAAAGAACTCAAATTAGACCTCCCATTTGATCCTGCAATCCCATTACTAGGCATCTACCCAGAAGAGAAAAATCCTTTTATCATAAGGACATTTGCACTAGTCTGTTTATTGCAGCTCAATCTACAATTGCCGAAATGTGGAAACAGCCTAAATGCCCACCAAACCAGGAATGGATTATATACCATGGAATACTATTCAACCATTAAAAAAGATGGAGACTTTACATCTTTTGTATCAACCTGGATGGAGGTGGAACACATTACACTTAGTAAAGCATCATAAGAATAGAGAAGCAAGAATCCAATGTATTTTATTCTAATATGAAGGCAGTAGATGAGCAAGGGGAGTGGGGAAGAGGAAGGGGCTGGGGAGTCATGGTATATTGCACACTTCTTGGGGGTGGGACACAATTATAAGAGGGACTTCATCCAATGAATGCAATCAGTGTAAACTAATTCATTGTACCCTCAATGAATCCCGAACAATAATTAAAAAAAAAGATGCTCTGGGCAGTGCCTGTGGCTCAAAGGAGTAGGGCGCCAGCCCCATATGCCAGAGGTGGTAGGTTCAAACCCAGCCCTGGCCAAAAACTGCAAAAAAAAAAAAAATTGCTCTACATTACTGGTTCTCAGGAAAATAAAAATAAAATTATAGACAGATATATCCTCACACCTAAAAATATGTCTAGACTTAAAAAGACTGAACATATCAAGTGTTGGTGAAGATAGGGATGAACTGAAGCTCTCATATGCTTTCAGTGAGAATGTAAAATGTACAACCACTTTGGAAAACTGTTCAGCAGTTTCTTAATAAAGTTAAAGATAAGCTTACTGTATGAGTCAACCATTCTACTCATAGGTATTCACCCAAAAGAAATGAAAGTATATGTCCTTAACAAAGACTTGAGCACAGTCAAAACCTGAAAACAACCAATGTCCGTCAATAAGTGAAGAGATCTTAAAAAGTGATACATCTATACAATGGAATGCTATGCAGTAATAAAAAGTAATGAAATATTGATACATGCAATGAATAGATGACAATCAAAATAACCATGCTGGGTTGCAGAATACACATGAAAAGTACATATTATAGGCTCGGCGCCTGTGGCTCAGCGGGGTAAGGCACGAGCCACGTACAACTGAGCTGGCGAGATTGAATCCAGCCTAGGCCCGCCAAACAACAATGATGGCTGCAACCAAAAAATGGCCAGGTGTTGTGGCAGGTGCCTGCAGTCCCAGCTACTTGGGAGGCGGAGGCAAGAGACTCGCTTGAGCCCAGGAATTGAAGGTTGCTGTGAGCTGTGGATGCCACGGCACTCTATCCAGGGTGATAGCTTGAGCCTCTGTCTCACAAAAAAAAAAAAAAAAGAGATCATTTATATACTACTGGTAGAAGTGTAAATTAGTACGATCTCTATGGAAAACAGATGGATATTCCTCAAAGAACTAAAAACAGATCTACCATTTGATGTAACAATACCACCACTGGGTAT
>CAUYRH010076965.1:0-33783 GCA_963574655.1 Perodicticus potto
AGTAATGGGATTGCAGGATGAAATGGGAGGTCTAGCTTGAGTTCTTTGAGAGTTCTCCATACTTCCTTCCAAAAAGGTTGTATCAGTTTGCAGTCCCACCAGCAGTGTAAAAGTGTTCCCTTCTCCCCACATCCACGCCAGCATCTGCAGTTTTGAGATTTCATGATGTGAGCCATTCTCACTGGAGTTAGATGGTATCTCAGGGTGGTTTTGATGTGCATTTCTCTAATAATTAGGGGTGATGAGCATTTTTTCATATGTTTGTTAGCCATTTGTCTGTCTTCTTTAGAGAAGGTTCTATTCATGTCTCTTTCCCATTGATAAATGGGATTGTTGGCTCTGGGGCTGGGTTTGAACCCACCACCTCCGGCATATGGGGGCTGGCTCCCTACTCCTTTGAGCCACATTACTATGTTTAGGCAAACTATAAAATGATCCTTCTCTTCACCCTTGATAATGAAACTTATTTGCGAATATAAAATCTACCAAATACATACAACAATGTGTCCAGCACTAGAGATAAATGAAGGGGTCAGACTCCCTGTCCTCAACAGGTTCACCCCTTTTTATCCCATTTTGTTTGTTCATTCATTCAAACAATTGTTATTGAGTATCTGAAGAGAGGGCAGTAAATTTAACTGGGGGGGGGGAGGCGCTAATGGATTTGGGGAGGAGAAAAAAAAAATCCCACCTGAGGTGGTGGCATTCCAATTGAAACCTAAAGGATGAGGAGTTGGACAAGAGACAGGCAAGGAAAATATAGAGCTGATCTGATGAAACAGGATGTGCAAAGCCTGAGATGCAGAGGGATGGCCAGGTGGCTGGCGGGCAGTGAGGGAGGGCTGGGTCCATGAGGTGAGGTGACAGGGTGCTTGGGTGGCTCAGGCTGTAGTGAGGTACCTTTTCTCCCAGGGAGCCTCCTGGTCATGCCCTTCACCTCCTCTGAGTCTCCTCTGGCCGTCTTCCCAGTGAGGCCTGAGTGTTGCACCTAGATCATAACATCCTCCGTGTTCCAACTGGTTTCTATAGCATCTACCACCTTCTAATACAGCAATGATAGTGTTATTATTATGTTTCTCGTTTGTGTCCCCTCCCCCATCCTCACCCCCAGTAGTGCATGAGCTTCAGGAAAGCAAGAATTTCCCTCTGTTTTGTTTACTGAAACATCCCTAACATCTAGAACAGGGTCTGGCATATCCCAGCTCTTCAATCAATAGCTGTTGAATAGAAGTGAGTTGAAAGTCAATGAATGTTTTAAGCAAGGTTGTGGCCTTACCTCCTTTATATTTTTGGAAGATAACTCTGGATGCCAAGTGAAAACAATGCTTTAAATCCAAAAGATACTTTTCTGAATGGTTCTATATCAACTCTGGAATTTAAAACCAAGCCTTGGCCAGGAAGATGTTAAGCTCCTTCCCTTTTCGTCCCAAGTCACCCAGGTGGAAGGAAAGCACCAACACGGTTATTATGGAGGTTTTAGGCACATGGGGGAGAGCCAACCACCCCATCAAGTCAGAAGCACGAAGTGTGTGCATGCCTACCAACAAAGCCCAAAATAACTGGGATCCATTAAATGACAGGCTACAAAAGGTGTGTTTTATGTCTTGATTCTCCTTGCTGGGGCTTGCTACTGCCTGGAGGGAAAAACTGTTTACTTTTTATATCAGTTTTTTTTTTTTTTTTTAATTTTCAGGTTTCACTCAAAAGCAAAGCAATTTGTACTGGTTAACTCTTTTTAAAGAAGTCTGTTGAAAGGAATTGCCTCAGGATGGAGCACTCAGACCCCATTAAGAGGAGATTTGTTGGTTCCCACTGGCTTAGGGAAGGCTGATTCATTCATTCAACAAATATTTATTGAACGTCTTCTCTGTGCCTGGCCGGGTGGAGAGCTAGGGATGCAGGTTCCTTACAAAGCTTGCCTTCTGGTTGAGGAAATGACATATGCGCACAATAAGTTAAATGGAGTCAACAATGTAAAATGTGCCCCAAGGCAGCATGTTATTAAGTGCCCAACAGGTGGTGGAGACCAGAAGTGCTAGAGAATGGCTTCCACATGCCAGCCTGAGTAGTTTTCACTACTTCAGACAGTCAGTCACACAATAAAGAAAAGTATCATCATTTTTTTTTCTAAAGTGAAATGAATTACGTTTAAAGAACTGTTTTATTCTGAGATCGTGCCTTTTGGGGTGGTAAAATGTCTTTACAAGATAATGTGATGGTGGTAATTTTTTTTTAAGTTCTTATTTGGTAGAATAAAAAATTGACAGTCCTGTGTTTGTACTTTATTATTATGTTTTTAAAATCTTGCTGGTCCATTTAAATCCCCCACATTGAATCTGTTTCTATTGAAGCAGGCAAGATTGCAGGCAGGAAGAGCTCATGACCGGGTGAGGTTGGCTGGGTAGGAGTTTCATGGTCAGGCCGGAGGTAGATGGACATTCTGGATTGTCTCAGCACATCTTTGTGGAGTTGAATTTAATCAAACTGTGTGTGCGATGGTACAGCAATGCTATGGATGTGGGAATGGGGACAACCTGCTTGGGAGCCAGGGACTAGCACACTCTGTAAAGAGTGTGAATAGGGGATTACGGGGAAATAAGGTTAAAAAAGTAAAATTAGGGCAGATTATGGAGAGCCTTGAATATTCAAGTACAGACACAGACTACAGGCACATGGGCAGCATCTTAAGGGGCAGTTTTGAAGTGCCAAAGTGAAATAGGAGTGCATATTATATTTAAAGGTTAGTGTTAGTGTACACTGTGGACTTTGGGAGATGATGATGTGTCCAGTAGGTTCATTGACTGTAACAAATGTACCAGTGGGTGAGGGAGGCTGATAGTGGGGTGAGAGTGGGGGAGGCTGTGCATAGGGGTGGGCAGGAGAACACAGGAACTCTCTGTACTTTCTGCTCCGTTTTGCTGCAAACCTAAACCTGCTCACGAAATTAAAATCTGTTTTTAAAAAGGATTAATCTGGCAGCAGAGGGCAAAGTGGATAGGGGGTGTGGCCGATCAAGAATATAAAGTCCCAAATACAAAATCAAGTACAAGCTCTTGAAAGGGGTCTTTGTGTGCATGCAAGGCGTCCTGGCGCTTAAGATTTATTAGCTAAATGACAAATCCACTTCCAGAAGGGAGCAGCTCTAAAGGCAGGGAACTGAGCCAGGAAGCAATCGCAATGTCCCAAGATGAGCAGGGCCCAGAACAACACATCCGCAAAGAAAACGGAAAACAGGGAATGAGTTTGGTCATGAACAGGAAGGAAAACCTTTGGTACTTGAGGATCAGTGGGATCTGAGGGGAAGGAGAGGTCAGCAGAGCGACCCTGAGGTTCGGCCAGCTGGGTGATTAACTTCACTGCAGTCAGAAACAGGGAAATCAAGAGAAGGCATTGTGAATGGAAGGACAGAAACCTGGGAGGGGCTGCCTCTGGGCTAATGGCAGCACCTCTGGGAGGAGCGAGGAGTGGGCTGTGTCCCCCCACACCCGGCCAGGCTGCCAGGCGCCCTGCACTTGTCCAGCATCTGAACCAGGCTGCATTTTCTAACCCAGGGGATCTGAAGCTGAAGAGAGCAGCAGCAGCATCCGGAGAACATTTTCGATCTGTGACATTTTCAATTGCGTTCTCCTATTGGCTTCAAGAAGTTTTAGAGGAATAGAAAATTGTATTATTTGCTCCAGGAGTCAGAATAAAGACAGGAAGCAGGGGTGCTGGTCACCTTTTCCGGGAGTGGCTTAAAGGATGTTTACAGGAAAGATTCCTTTCTGCCTTTTGACTTTGAGCTTTGAGACTAGAAATAGGGACTCTGGAGTGGAAGACTCCAGAGGTCACAGCAGAGACCAGTAATAGATAAAACTGCCGTGGAGCTTCCTAAGAGACAAAGCGCGCAGCACACCCTTCACAGGGAAAGGAAAACCAAAATAGTGGGGTGGGGGGAGGAGACTTTCCCTTAACACGGGATGGGACGCCATCTCTGCTACTTTCTCTCCCTCTTCAGCCTCACCCTTTTCATTCCCCACTCTTTTCCTAAATTCCTTAAATCCACCAAACAAAAAAACACTTGAGTTGGGGTAGAGGCAGGAAAAACCTGCATAGTAAATGTTTTCCTCAAATCGTGGGTTATTTAAAAGACCAGCGAATATTGTTGTTGTGATTGCAGTTATATCAGGTGAAATTGTAGCATTTACTATGCACACACCTAATTGAACATGACCTACAGTGAAGTCTGGCCAGCTCTAGTGTTCAGTGGGGTTGTAGAGTGGGCCTCAGGCGCCAGAGTGCAAATTCTTGCATATCACTCCCTTGTGGGGTAACCACGGAGGAGTTTTCAGTTGCCTCCTCTCAGAAGTAGGGGTGACAATAGCACCCACCTCAGAGGATTGCATGAGGAAACCATGGAAAATAATGAGTCGAGTACTTTAAAAGGCGGTAAGCAGAGGGGCAGATTCAGGTTTTGTGGGATGTGAAGATTATATGATTTTGAAAGTCCTTTTAATTTTATTTTATTATTTTAGACAAGGTCTTGCTCTGTCACCCCTGCTGGAATGCAGTGGCACGATCATGGCTTACTGTAACCTCAAATTCCTGGGCTCAAGTGATCCTTCTGCTTCCCTCCCGAGTTGCTGGGACTCCAGGCACACACCTGGCTAATATTTAAATTTTTTGTAGAGCTGTATTGCCCAGGCTGGTCTTAAACGCTCAGCCTCCAATAATTATCCCAGCCTAGCCTGCCAAAGTGCTGGGATTACAGGCATGAGACGCAGCACCAGGCTCTGGAAGTCCTCTTTAATAAAAAGAAGATAAACTTTACTTTTACAAGTTTTATATGAATATATAGCAATGTAACACATTGCTAAGCCCTTGCCTCAGCCCCCCAACCTTCACCAAGGTCTGAGAAAGGCTTGTTGAAGTGAGAGGTCCTGAAGCTTAAACTTTATCAACTTCAAGGTAAACCTACTTCTGAACAAATGTTCAGAGTAAATATTAGCTTTTGCTGTTATTTATTTATTTGAAAAATGCTTTTGGAGCACTTACTATGTGCCAGGTAGTGAGCTCCCAGCTGGGTGTTTGGACTGTTGCACATCTGGAAATGCTATGCCCTAGCTAAAGAGAAGGTCACTAAATATCAAAGCAAACCAAACTCCTTATCTAAAGAATGTGGTTTGATTTGACAAAACATCCCAAAGCTAATAAATGGCCGTAAAGAACTCTGCAGACCTCTTTAACAGAAACACTGTGCCAATGGAATAGATGAGCTATTTGTGGCTATTGTTTTATTTTTCCATTTAAAAATTGTGATAACATAGACACAACATAAAATCTTTAAGTGTACAGTGCAGTGGTATTAAGTACATCACAGCATGGTGCGACCGTCACCACCGTCTACCTCCAGAACTCTTTTCATCTGGCAAAACTGAAATTCTAACTTCCATTCCTCCCTCCCCCAGCTCCTGGCAACCACCATTCTACTTTCTGCCTTTATGATTTTGATTACCTAGAGTAGACAAACATTCCGTGTAGTATTTGCACCCTAGATCTATAATTATGCACTGGTAGATGACCTAATAGAAGTGGAATCATACAGTATTTGTCTTTTTGTAATTGGATCATTTCACTTAGTATAATGTCCTCCGGATTCACCTTGTAGCATAGGTCAGAAATTTTTTCCTTTTTAAGGCTGAATAATATTCCATTGTATATATATACCACGGTTCACTTATCCATTCATCTACCAATAGACATTTGGATTGCTTTCACATTCTAGCTATCATGAGTAATGGTGCTATGCACATGGGTGAACATTGGACAGTATTTTTGCATTGCTTTGTTTAGAACATTTGCATCCTTATAACCACTGATTAGAATATACTTAAATTATGTGTTCCTTTTCTCTTTTGGAAACAGAGTCTCACTTTGTCACCCTTGGTAGAGTGCTGTGTTGTCATAGCTCACAGCAACCTCAAATTCCTGGGCTTAAGCCACTGTCTTGCCTCAGCCTCCCCAGATAGCTGGGACTATAGGCGCCTGCCACAATGCCCCACTATTTTTAGAGATGCGGTCTCGTTCTGGCTCAGGCTGGCCTTGAACCAGTGAGCTCAGGCAATCCACCTGCCTCAGCCTCCCAATATGCTTGCCGGTTTTCACATGTGAGTTAAATAAAGCAGTCAAATACCCTATATCTCACTGATAGGGAAAAGGACAGTGGGTCATGGAGCCCCGGACTAAGACTTAGAAGATTTGAGACCTGAGACTAGCAACACAGCCAGGGTTAGATAACTATGTAATATTGGGGCAAAATCTTCCATCTTGCTGGTCTCTGCTTCCTCACCTGTCCTGTGAGCTATTTGGACTAGGGTTTTTCTTCTAAGGATCAACTGAGCTCAGTTTGCCAAATTATAGAAAGTCCTATGTCCCAGAAAATCCCTCCATCCCAGGCAAACTGTGATAGTTGGTCACCCACCTTTAGCAAGTACTCAAATCTGACACCAGATTTTTTTTAAATATACTAGATTAAATAGAGTAAGGCTGTTTATCTTTTCCCCACCCCCCAGGAAATATCAAAAGGGAATTCAGCAGCCAAGTCAGACTAGGACAAAATTCCAAATGTGTAATTTTTAACAGGTTTTTTGGGAAAGGGTTGATTTTAGAAGTCATCCCCCACAAATATTCTAGTTAGGGAGGTTTGTATGTTAAAGATTAGACAAGAGCTGTTAAATTCTCAGCTGAGCAACTTGAAATATTTCCCACTTTTAATAACCAGCTTGGCTTCTCAAGGAATTGACTGTAAAACAGGCAGAATTTATTCCCACCTCAAAGTATATACTACTATGCATGGGGTATTAGTAGTATAATACTAATACTACTAGTATTAGTAGTACTAATTGGGGGAGCCAAACAATAGCAACAAACAACAAACAAAAGAAATAAAACTAAGGTTGGCTCCTTGTCTGATCTGTAACTAAAAGGAAAGTTTTTTTGTTAGAGACAGAGTCTCACTTTGTTGCCCTGGGCAGAGTGCTGTGACATCACAGCCCACAGCAACCTCAAACTCCTGGGCTCAGGCCATTCTCTTGCCTCAGCCTCCAGAGTAGCTGGGACTACAAGCACCCACCACAACACTGGCTATTTTTTTTGCCAAGGCTGGGTTCAAACCCGCTACTCTTGGTATGTGGGGCCAGTGCCCTACTCACTGAGCCACAGGCGCCGCCCACTAAAAGGAAAGTTTAGCCAGGAATAAGTTGAAACCATCTTCCTCTTATACAGGAATGTGCTGACATGACTGCCTAAAACCCCAACTGAGCCATCACTGGGGAAGGTGATTCAGCCGGATTCCAGCTACTATTAGCAAAGAGACAGAGCTGGTGTGCTCAAAATCAGTGATGATTCAGGGTTAACTTCCAGGGGTGACATGGAGGCTTGGTTGATTCAGGCACAAAATGCATTTCAGCTCAGTCCTGTTGATTGCATATTTTTAGATTATCTGAGAATACAAACCTAGGTCTATGGGCAGTTATAGTAGATTATTGATTTGATTAGGTCTTGACATAAAGCCTAAGAAACAATCATGGGCCTAGAAGTACAACTTTCTCTCTACAAGCACAGAGAAACACAGAGACAATTCTTCATATCAATTATTCCCTATAGGGAATGATGTAGTGACCCATTTTCATCATGGACTCTCTGCTTATAGATCAGGTTATATTTTATAAAACCTGCCTACACACACATCATTCAAACCTTATGCGTTAAGATAGCGTAAGATATTATCACCTTCATTTTATAAATAAAAAAACAGACGTCTAGAGAAGTTAAGGAGTCTTGCCCCTAGACACAAAAATGGGTAAGTGGTAGAACTGGGCTCAAACCCAGGTCTTCTGAATCAAAATGAAGAGCTTCGCCAAGACGCAAAGCAAAATGTGTTTCGATGTTTTCATATTTCTTCTAGAATTTTTGCTAATATTTCTCATACTACTGATATCATTTAAAGATAACCATTACCAGGGAATTTAGTGTATTAGAAGGGAAGAAAGTAAAAAATAGTGTTGGGTAACACGCTGGTTTAAAGGACCAGTAAGAGGAAGAGAAGCCAGCAAAGGGGCCCAAGAGGTAGTAGAGAAAAGGGGTGGAGAACCCAGGCAGCTCACTGCTGCCTCCTAAGCCAGGGAGGAGAGAGAGGAAGACGCGCTTCCCAGGCGCTCTCGGGCTCACAGCTCGCCCACCGGCTCACAGCTCGCCCACCTCAACAGCACTGGGGCAGCCTTGTGCTTTTGAACAACTGGGACTCCCTGGGAGTCCATTCTTAAACTTGGCACTTGCTGCTTACCAGGCACCGTTTCAGGGATTAGTGCAGTGACCAAAATCTTTAAGCTCCCTTCCCCTTTTATTGGAGAAATATACCTGAAACAAAAAGACAGGTAATATCAAGCAGGAAGAAGTGCTATGAAAAAAATAAAGCATGGGGGTGATTAAGGCGTTATCTCTGATATAAGTCATCGTGGAAGAGGCCCTAATGAAGTGAAGAAGCAAGCCATTTGGATGGATGACTAGGGGAAGAGCTTTTAGGCAGAGAGTTCAAAGGCCCAGGGGCAAGGAACAGCAGGAGGAGGAAGATAGGAAGTGAGATTTGTCCAGAGCCACTAGAATAGTGAAGTTGTCATTTTCTGAGATGGGAAAGTCAGAGGTGTTTTGACATATTAGCTTTCAGATGCTCATCAGATCTCCAGGAGGATATGTTGAGAAGGTGGATGGCGTCTATTTGGGTTTCAGGAAGAAGCCCAGGCAGGAATTTTAATTTTACGATTATCAGCGTATAGATGGTCCATAAAGCCACAGACCAAATGAGGGGCGGACGGAGAAAAGATGAGGTCTGAGACTGAGCCGGAGGCACTCTCCCTGTAGAATTCAGGAAGCTACTGCGTGCAGCAAAGGAGAAGGAGTAGCCACCAGGTCGGAGCACGTGGAGAGATGACTCCTTAGAAACTGACGGAGCAAGTATTTGTTGTGAACCAAAACTGCTCGAAAAATAGTCACAATAAAGTCTTTACTTAAAAAAGAAGGAGGAGGTAGGGGGAGGGTGGGATCAGATTTGTATAATGCTGGTAAGTCAAGTAAGAGCTAGTCACTGGATTTGGCAATACGGGGTTCATTGGTTAACTGGAACAATGGCGTGATGGGAGGACAGTCTGAAGGAGTGTATTCAAGAGAAAATGAGAGAAGAGGAGGAGAGAGCAAGGACAGCAACTTTTTATTAATGAGACTCAGAAAAATGAGAGCGGAGCTGGAAGGGGACTTGGACTGAGAGGATAGGCGATATCACAGGACATTCGCATGTTCTCCTTCCCCACACTGAATAGTCCAGTAGAGAGAGAGAAACTGAGGGGACAACCACAGAGCAAGGCGGGGAAGGAGAAGAGGCCCAGGGCACAGATAGGAGCTGGCCTTGGACAGCAGCACAGTTACAGAAGGAGACGTGTGGGAGGGGGGAAGGGGCGTCTGAAGCCACAGACGCACACGTTTCATAGACTTTGTGGTTCATGTGTGAAAGTTCTCATTTCGCTCTTGTTTTCTCAGTAAGAGAAGCCACAAGGCCAGCAGTCAAAAGCAAGGAGGCTTGAGGAGAGAGAAGAATCAGTGAAACCGTCTCTTTCAGAGAATGACAGCGGGCCGGGTGAGGTGGTTCCTGCCTATAATCGTAGCACTCTGGGAGGCCGAAGCGGGTGGATTGCCCCGAGTTCACAGCTTCGAGACCAGCCTGAGCCAGAGTGAGAACTGGTCTCTAAATACAGCCGAGTGTTATGGTGGGAGCCTGTACTCCCAGCTACTTGAGAGGCTGAGGCAAGAGAATCACTTAAGCTCAAGAGTTTGAGGTTGCGGTAAGCTATGACCCCATGGCACCAAGGGTGACAAAATGAAACTCTGTCTCAAAAAAAAAAAAAAGCGAGAGAGAATGATAGAGTTGACTGAGAAATTGGCTAGCATTGCCAGGCAGCATGAAGGAATTGTGGTTACTTAAGAGTCGATGTTTTTGTTGGGTTTTTAAGATTAAGGCATGGGGGCCGGGTGAGGCAGCTCATGCCTGTAATCCCAGCACTCTGGGAAGGTGGATTGCTTGAACTCTTGTGGTCGAGACCCGCCTGAGCCAGAGTGAAACCTTGTCTTTAAAAATAGCCTGGCGTTGTGGTGGGCGCCTATAGTCTCAGCTGCTTAGGAGGCTGAGGCAAGAGAATTGCTTAAGCCCAAGAGTTGGAGGTTGCTGTGAGCTGTGATGCCATAGCACTCTACCGAGGGCGACAGCTTGAGACTCTGTCTCAAAAAAAAAAAGAAAGAAAGAAAAAAAAGGATTAAAGCATGGGATGGGTCAGGGGATGAAGACAGGGTGATTAATGAGTACAAATATATATTTAAAAGAAGACCTGGTATTCAATATGTGAGTAGGGTGACTTATCAAAATAGCTAGAAGAGAATAATTTGAAAGCCCCCAAAATAAAGATAAATGTTTTAGGTGATAGATATCCTGGGGTAATAAAATTACCCTGATTTGATTATATTAATGTAGCAAATTATCACATGTATGCCAAAACATGTACATCTAATTATGCATCAATAAATTTGTTTTTAAATGAAGCCACCAAATTACAGGCTTCCTATTGCTCCGACCTCTCCAACATGGTCTCCTGTAAAACATAACAGCATCTATTATTTTATTTGATCTCACAAACATTCGTGTTGCACTTATGTCCCTGGTGCATAGATACAGTCTCGGCCTTTACTTGAGGGCACATTCTTTTCAAGGACAGACTGGGAGGTGAGCAGGGAGAAGAACAGAGAGAAATCCATGTTCTTTGAAGGCAACAAGCTCCCTTCAGGAGGGGGGAGAAGTAACTGGAAAATGTGGCTTAGATTTGAGAAGGAAATAGCTACTGTACCCTGAACCCTAGAATTAGACAGGCCCACCCACTCAGGCCCAAGCTTCAGTGACCCCTCCCAGGCCTCTCCAAGGGGACCTTGTCTGAAACTTACAGTGTAGAGGAGAAAGAACAGAAAGTCAGTGACTCCCTGTAGGCAGCTCGTCACTAAGGAAGGTGTTCCCAGGTGGTGCAGGTCCAGTTTCTCCTTCCAAAGATGCCAATCAGAAGGAGGAGTGAGGTGGCTCATGCCTGTAATCCCAGCACTCTGGGAGGCCGAGATGGGCGATCGCCTGAGCTCCAGGAGTTGGAGAGCAGTCTGAGCAAGACTGAGACCCATCTCTAAGAATAGCCAGGCATTGTGGCAGGTGCCTGTAGTCCCAGCTACTTCGGAGGCTGAGGTAAGAGGATCACTTGAGCCCAAGAGTTTGAGCTTGCGGTGAGCTATAATACCACAGCAAAATGAAACTCCGTCTTAAAATAAAATAAGGAAAGAAAAACAAAGACACCAACCAGGTATGTCATTCTATCTGGTAGGAGTGGAGTAGGGAAGGGCAAGATGGAGAATAGAATGACCCAGGAGTGTGACATTAGTTCATGTCCCCCACATGGAAGAAAATAGCAAGCATAGAGAAGGAAGGCTCCTCCCAAAACAGCCATGAATTAGAATGAGATCTTGGACCCTGGAAGATTGTCCTGTCCCATGCTTAGGCCTTTGACCTCCCCCCCAACTTTATCCCTAAGAAAAGAACCAAATGGGTGAGGGAGAGTGAGAAATTTGAGGGAATTGAACAAGAAATTGATTAGCATGTTGGCCTGTGAAATCTAAGCTAACCGATGAGGGAAGTGAGATAGTGAAAAGGAAGTAGGGTCCACCAGTTAGAGCCTTAGATGATGTAAAAGAATGGTTGACTTTGAGGCTTTAAAGGGAATGTGCTAGAAAGATTATAGTCTTTCACATATTTGCAGATGATTATTATGGTCCTTTTGAGTCCTTGTGCTGGGTTAAGCATTCTGGGTTTAAGGAATGTCCTCACATGGGGCTGTTTCAAGCATATTTACAAACAGCATGGTCGCTTGCTGCTGCACATGTCCCAACATGTTCCTTTGAAAGGTGGCACTGAGGACCACTCCATGACCTCAGGCAGGTAGTGACCACCTTTCCCAGTCACAGACACCTTCCTCAACTGGTATGGAAGCTGAAGATCTCCTTCCTTTCAGTATTTCCCTTCCCCTGCTGAGATCATAATCTCTTTCTCTACTATGATGCCCACTGCCCGGTGAGGACTCCACCACCGCATACCTGAGCAGAGGTTTTCTTTGGACCTTAAATGTCTGTTACCCTTATTAAACAGCAAGGACTGGAGGAGTGATTTATCTCCAGGAGTGGGTCATTTGAACTCTTGCTAAAATTCTTACTTAATGACGTTTTTTATCCATTTCTAGATTTACTCAGGAAATTTCAGTGGTAAAGGGAAATGTGTATTTACTGTATCTATCTATTCAGCAACCACGGGCCTTCTACACGGTCAGTGTTGGGCTAGAGCAGCAGACAGGGCAGATGTGAACCGGCCTTCGTGGCGTGTACAACACAGGATGCGGGGAGATCCTCTTGGTTTGTGTTTTTGAATAGAGGAGATCTCACCTACAGAAGTTTCTTCTTCTTCCCTCTAGTTTTAACAGAGGCACTGACTCTGATTCCTTCAAAACCCAGTCTTTTTACTTCTACTGTAGGACCGACCTATCAGTTCTTTTTCTCCGGCCTTCTCTGTCCCTCCCCATCTTCTAGGTGATCCCGCACACCTCTGCTCATATTTCTCACCTTCAACACCCTTTTCCTTGTCTCACATCCCCCTCGCCAGTCCCTGCTCAATTCCTTTGTACTGTTCACAACAAAAACAAAAGATTCATCAGTGCACGGTGTATCTGAGGCTGGAAAAAGCGTGGACGTGTTTGGAACAGCTGTGAGTGTTATGGCAGAGAGCTGATAAGCTAGCAAGGGCTCTCTCCAGAGTGCTAGGCAATGAGATCAAAGCCCTCTGCAAATATTTTGATAGGAGGCAGCTGTGTTATAGCAGAGTGGGAACTGACCTCCCCCCTTGGTGGACATTTGCTGAGTCCTAGTTCTACCACCCTCTAGCTGTTGGGACCCTGGTGAAGGTATTTAACTTCTTTGAGTCTCACTGTTCTCGTCTATTAAATAGAAATAGTGATGTCACTCTCATGAGTTTGTTTTAAGGATGAAATAGGGATACTTGAAAGTGTGAAACATTAGAAAGTATTTATTATAGGATATCCCAAAAGTCACCATACCTAGGGAAAATGGGAAATTGTAGCTAAATGTACCTTTTACAAGGAGGTGGCCAACTTTTAGAGAATAGTTTGTGAATATTTTGTGAAATTTTGTGGTGAATATTTTGTAAATAAAGGTACATTTAGCTACAATTTCCCATTTTCCCTGTATATGGCGACTTTGGGGTGACTTTTGGGACATTCTGTATTTGTACAGCAATAGCCCTCCTTTACAAGGAAGTGGTTAACCCCAGTTTGTGTCTGGCTTGCCCCAAGTCAGAGCCTGAGCCAATGACCCCCTGTTGCAACTGTCGGAATGTGATTCCAGGGAACAGGCTTGGGAGGGGGAAAGGTTAAATAGGAAAGAGGGGAGGCTGGTGCAAGGATGGGTCTTAAGTTGCTCAGAGATCCAGGCTGCTGGTGCTTGATCCCATGTGACCTTCTGAGGAGCCTTCTAAATGGGTCTCAGAACTTGGGAGGCTGAGGCAAGAGGATCACTTGAGCCCAAGAGTTTGAGCTTGCTGTGAGCTATAATACCACGGCAAAAGGAAAGTCTGTCTTAAAATAAAATAAGGAAAGACAGAAAAGCAAAGACACCAATCAGGTATGTTATTCTATCTGGCAGGAGTGGAGTAGGGAAGGGCAAGAGGGAGAATAGAATGACCCAGGAGTGTGACATTAGTTCATGTCCCCCACATGGAAGAAAATAGCAGGCATAGAGAAGGAAGACTCCCCCCCCCAAACGGCCATGAGTTGAAGTGAGATCTTGGACCCTGAAGATTATCCTGTCCCATGCTAAGGCCTTTGACCTCCCCCACCAACTTTATCCCTAAGGAAAGGGATAAAGAACTGTCCACCCAGGGGACTGAGCACCCAGGCTCTTTCCTCCTCAATCAGGGGGAGATATTCTCTCTCTTCAGGGTTGCATGTGAGAGCCAAGGGGACATCACAGAAGCCCCAAGGGAGAAGTGACCAGTAGAAGGTGCAAGATGAGGCAAGGCCATGTTAGGGCACACCTTTGAAAGTGGCTCAAAGAGCAAGAGGTGGGATCAAGAAGATTAACCCCATCTGACAGAAATGAAAACAAAGAAAAATGATGACATGGCTTGGGTATTTATAGCAGGTATTATATACCATCTCTTTGTAGGAAAGAAGGGTAGACCTCAGGCATTCGTTTTTAATCCTATTTTTCCAGACATGTGTGTTCTGTGGAATTAGGGAATGTGATCCCTCAATGCCTCACCTGGCTTTTTGTATCAAGTTTTAATTAGAGGCAGTATGACTCAGTGCCAGACCTTGGAGAAACATACTTCATATCATGCATAATATCTCTAGCGAAGCAGGGCAGGGAAGGAGGGTAAATGGCGACCCCTACTACTACCTGCCTACGTTCTAGAGTTGGGGGGAACTTTTGGAGGGCAAGAGGAGGCCCTTCAAATAACCTATGTGAAAATATTCTATAAATGAGGAAGGGTTATCATTTGGGTGTTAAGTATTGATTACTCAAGTCAGTCCCCCTCAGGATTCTACCATCATCAAAGGAGTTTGAGTTTGGTTGACTCAAGAAACCTGAAGCACATACTTTGTGCCAGGCCCTGTGTTGTGCATTAAAGATACATAAAGAGGCATAAAGAAGACGGAGCAATGTTACCTCTTGAGGACTGCTCATGACTGCTATTACAGGAGCACCAAGGCTTGGCTGGATGGAACTGCACAGAAACAAAGTCTTGCTTATAGGTTTCATCTTGCTTTGAAAAGCCTTTCCCTTGGCTCAGCACCTGTGGCTCAACGGGCTAAGGCACCAGCCACGTGCACCTGAGCTGGCAGGTTCGAATCCAGCCCGGGCCCGCCAAACAACAATGACGGCTGCAACCAAAAAATGGCCGGGCGTTGTGGCGGGCGCTTGTTGTCCCAGCTACTTGGGAGGCGGAGGCAAGAGACTGGCTTGAGCCCAGGAATTGGAGGTTGCTGTGAGCTGTGAAGCCACGCACTCTATCCAGGGTGACAGCTTGAGGCTCTGTCTCAAAAAAAAAGAGAAAAAAAAGAAAAGCCTTTCCCTTTTTCTTTCTTTCTTTCTTTCTTTTTTTTTTTTTAGACAGAGTCTTACTGTGTCACCCTTGGTAGGGTGCCCAGCTCACAGCAACCTCAAACTCTTGGGCTTAAGCAATTTTCTTGCCTCAGCCTCCCAAGTAGCTGGGACCTGCCTCAACGCCCGGCTATTTTTTTGTTGCAGTTGTCATTGTTGCTTAGCTGGCCGGGGCCAGGTTCAAACCCGCCAGCCTCAGTGTACGTGGCCAGCACCGTAACCACTGTGCTACAGCCACCAAGCCTGAAAAGCCTTTCTCATTATGAAAATTAAACCACTCTCCTATATTTTCATAGTACGTTTATACAACTTTTTAAACCTATTCAATTTTTTTTCAATTGGTGAGAAGTGGAAATATAACTTTTTGTCCCCTGTTCGATAGCCACAACATCAATTTAGGGAAGCTAAATATTCTGCCTTGCTCTCTACTGTGAAATGCTACCTTCACCTTATTTTACTTTCATATGTGGTCTCTGGTCTGTGCCACTGATGTCTCGTTTATTCCAGCAGTAAGTTCACATTATTTGATATGGCAGCTCTATAGTTTATTTGATAACTAGTACAACAATATTATCCCTGTTGTTTTTCTTTTTCTCATTTTCTTCATTACTCATATGTATTTACATTTCTTGACAGTGTGTATGATCACTTTACATTCCATTATAAAATTACATTGGAATTTTGGTCATGATTTGCTTATATTTTCTTTATGAAATATTATTTACATTTAGTCATATATTTAGAATAAGGGAAAGAGGAAATGATCAGATGTTTTAAGAGAGGAAAGGTTTTGAAACAGTTGTAGAAAGTAGAAAAGCTAGTTTATCAGATTGTCCTGCAAAGGAGGGGCAACCGAGTACTTGTAGGAGCATCAGTCTGCAGCGTGGGTGATTTTTTTCATCTCGGGAGCAGGCATGAAGAATGATTTGGTTGGACTCACACTGGAATTTGGTAAAACAAGCATAACACAAGGAGAAAGGGGCAAAAAAACAAAAAAGGAAGGTACTTTTATTTCTTTGTCTTCATTTCAGTAAAGACAGAAAAAAAATAAGTATGCTTTTTGTTCCCCAAATAAGAATATATGTGTATAAATGAAGAAAGGTGAACTTTCTTGTTTTAAATATCTTCATAAGATGAAAGCCTTACCTTGTAGGCAAGAAAGCCAAATTACAACTAGCTTTGTACTGAGGAACGATTTATCTTGTGGATGTATATTTTTTATCATGTTACACTTGAAGTACTTTTCCTTATAACAGAACACTTTAGGGGTAAACTCCTATTTTTCGAGTGCGTATATTTTTCTCCAACTTTTTCTTTCTTTGGAACTGAGCATGCTCAATGTGTTCCCAGGGGAATCTGGAGATGTTGGTACACATCCATTTGGCAGTTTAGGGATTCGTTAGAGTGTGGGAAAACTCAGAGGTTGTTTCCAGGTTATGACATTTGAATATTTCTTTGCAGGCCAGTCCAAAGCACAGTTTATTTTTAAAACTGTAAAGATACCATGGTCTTGGTCCTCATTTGGAGAAGAGTTTGCTTCCATCCTTAAAGAAATATAATTTGAAATAAAAGCCTAAGTTAGAAAACTGAAAACCTAAAATTTGTTGGGTTTTTTTTTTTTTTTGAGACAGAGACTGTTGCCCTCTGTAGAGTGCTGTGGCATCATAGCTCACAGCAACCTCAAACTCTTGGGCTTAAGCAATCTTCTTGGCTCAGCCTCCCGAGTAGCTGGGACTACTGGCATCTGCCACAACACCCGGCTATTTTTAGAAATGAGGTCTCACTCTTCCTCAGGCTGGTCTCTAATTCTTGAGCTCAGGCAATCTACCCACCTTGGCCTCCCAAAGTGTGGGGATTACAGGCATGAGCCAACCACCTCCGGCATGACCTAAAATAACAGTCTACAATGTCTCAAATTTTCTCTTGGCTTATTATGCCTTTTTTTTTTTTTTTTAGACAGAGTCTCACTTTGTCACCTTCAGTAGACTGTCACGAACTCATAGCTCATAGCAACCTCAAACTCTTGGGCTCAAGTATTGTTTCAGCTTCACGAGTATCTGGGCACCCGCCACAGTGTCTGTCGGTTTTTAGAGACAGGGTCTGGCTCTTGCTCAGGCTGGTCTCGAACTTGTGAGCTCAGTAATATGCTTTTCTTTATTTAGGCAAGTAAGCTAAAGAACTGTTAAGAAGATGATAATGAGGATAAATCCTCGGATGTCCAACAGCAATCTTTTTGCATTTTGCCTCCCCATGTACCCTGGCTTTAGCAGGTGATTCTCTGCTCCAACCTAAGGGAATAACTCCAGTCTTCTTTCCCCTGGGGATTCTCAAGTGTAAGATGCTCCCTGTTCCCATCATAGCTCTCTCAGCCTGACTGTAGGTGAGGAAAGACTCAAAGAAGCTGTAGGGATTTCAGTGATACGCGGGGCTCACTTACTGCAAGGAAGCAGAAACGATGCCTTGTCAACTGGTTACAAAATGGTCTGATCCAGAGGCATCTGGCTGCTGTTTTCATAGCTCAGCCTATATTTCCTTCAGCCACGGGAAGCTGGAGCCATGTAATTCTGAATGAGCCCTTATTCCAGTCCAGACTCTCGGGATGTGGTCGGATAGGGTGATTGCATTTTTCAAGAGCTGCCAGCAACATCACATTCGGCTCCTGTGCTCACATGAATTATGTATGATCAACCACAACATATTCCCTGAACTTTGAGGTAAGACAGTGAAAACAAACATGAAACACCAATGTATTCTCAGCACCTACCACCAATTAAAATTCACCTTTCAGGTTCTGACTCCTCCTGACACCTCTATTCTCACTCTCTCCATCTGATCAGAAAGCCAGTCAGTTGGACCTAAAAATATTTCTTTTCCATTCATCCCCTCTTACTATGTATCTATTGTCATTGCCAAGGTCTTGGTTCAAGTCTTCACCATTTCTCACGGTCCATTATAAAAGCCTTTTAAATAGTCTCCCCTCCCTCAGCAGTGTGCGGCCGCTTCCCTGCTTTGTGCTTTTCCACGGCTTGTCCATCCAGATGGAAGGCTTGACCTGTATCCCTTCTGGTCCTTGCGTGTGTTTCCTGCCACGTTTTCTGTCTTTCTCCCATGGTGCTTTGTGCTCCTACCTCGTAGAACTGTCTGCACTTCCAGCACTGTTCCCTCCACCCAGAGGTAATAGGCAACAAATTTGGAGAACAGAAACCAACCCATCCATGTCAAGCTCACGACCACTTAGAACTGGCACGTCAGGGCATCCTGCTGAGCGTCAGCTCTGCTGCCCGGTTCCAGCACCTTGGCCTCTTCCTGGGGAACTTCTGCAGGTCCTTTACATGTTCCACACAGGACCAGCTTTTCAGCAGGGGCTGGAGGCAAGGCAGTGTCATTGAGAAAGGTTTATAGACTTAAAGAGAGCATAATTAACATTTCAAGTACACGGAAATATTTGCATCGTGGGCATTATTTTCAGAACCTGAAACAACCTTTTATATTTTTTGAGATATTCTCAAAACAACCACTGCCTCATCTCTGGCTGCTCCATGAATACTTTTGCCTGCTTCTGTTTCTCTGAATTTAATCAGCCAGAGACATCTACCTCTCACACAGGCCCCCCCAGCAGATCTGTTTTTTAAACCAGGCTCAACCTTTTCATTTCCCTGCTAAGGAGGAAGCATTATGTCCCCATCTGACCTAAACATGCAAGGAAAAGCTCCAGTATCCCTTCTAACAAGAAAGCAATACGTATTTTTCTCCATTCAAATCGTGTGGTGCTTTGTGAGCTAGCCATCCTTAATCATATTTCCTGCATCAGCGTCATTCATTAAGAAGTTGTTACGAAGTTACTACTCAATGCAAAACACCAAACTGCTCTCCACGAGCAGAGAGTCTGCTGCAGAGGTAAGACGTGAATACGAATGCCTTTTATCTAAGCCGTGCATTACACACTGACAGAAAATGAGGAACACTAGAGTAGTGAAGAGGAGGAAGTGACCATGTCCCTCTGTTAGGTGAGGCTTCCTGGAGGAGCTGGGTCTCCAGCTAAGCATCAAAAAGGTGGTTAGAGTTCCAAGGCTGCCCCAGCAGAGAACTGTGAACAGTTCTGCCCCAGTGCTGCCCCAGCAGTATATGCTGTGAACACAGAGAACACAGGGCCGGTGAAGCATCCAGATGCCCCCAGAAAAGTAACTGGGGTCAGACTGCAGATCTGATTTTGCCTGCAGGGGACATTTACTCTTTACCCCAGAGGTCCCAGTACTTAAGTTTTGTTTGGCAGGAGCTTAATATAATCAAAGCAGCATTTAAAACTATAGTAGAGGCAGCGCCCATAGCTCAGTGGGTAGGGTGCTGGCTACATACACTGAGGCTGATGGGTTCGAGCCCCGCCCGGGCCAGCTAAAACAACAATGACAACTGCAACAACAACAAAAAAAATAGCCAGGCGTCTCAGGAGGCTGAGACAAGACAATTGCTTAAGCCTAAGAGTTTGAGATTGCTGTGAACTGTGATGTCACAGCACGCTACCCAGGGTGACAGCTTGAGACTCTGTCTCAAAAATATATATATAGTAGAGGCCAGGTGTAGGGGCTCATGCCTGTAATCCTAGCACTCTGGGAGGCTGAGGCACGTGGATTACCTGAGCTGAGGAGCTTAAGACCAGTCTGAGCAAGAATGACACCCTGTCTCTACTAAAAATAGAAAACAAAATCTAGCTACCCAGCTACTTGGGAGGCTGAAGCAAGAGGATTGCTTAAGCCCAAGACTTTGAGGTTGCTGTGAGCTCTGATGCCATGGCACTCTACCAAGGGTGACAGAGTAAGACTCTGTCTCAAATAAAAAAGGAAAGGAAAAAAAACAGTTAAAAAAAAATACAGTAGAACATCTATAAGTTGACCACCCAAGGGACTTGTAACAAACTGGTCAACATAAGGAACCAGGCCTTAGTACATGAGGTGCATGGCCATTCTGTGAAAATTAGGTCGATAGAAGGAGGGGGTCGGTGTAAGCGGTGGTCAACCATGGGGGTTCTACTGTACATAGTATTTGGCAATGGTAGTTAGCAAGTCATGTGCTGGGAAGTAACAAAGCAAAATAGAAAATAGCAGGAGCTTAAGGTCAAGTACTGGGTTGGAGTATGGCTCTGTCCCTTTCAAACTGAGTGACCTTGGACCAGTTACTTAACCTCCAAATTTTTATTTAATCTGCTTTAAGCATAGGGATAATAATACCTCCAGGGTTGTTTTGAGAAGAATATTTCACGTTTTTGAGCACTTACTTTGTGCTCACACTGTACTAAGCACGTTATGCTTGTGATCTCATTTAACCTTCTGTTGCTGTTTTGTTTGGGTTTGTTTTGATTGTGGTGAAATGTACATAACATAAAAACTTACCATTTTGACCACTTTTGACAGTGTAGTTCAAGGGTCTAAGTACATCTGCAATTTTTATACAACCACCACCACCATTCATCCCCAGAATTCTTTTAATCTTGTAAAACTGAAACTCTGCACCCATGAAGCCATCACTACTGAACCCTCCTCCCAGCTCCTGATGCTACCTTTCGACTTTCTATCTCTGACTTTGATGACTGTTGGTACTTCATGCAAGTGGAATCATACGGTATTTGTCCCTTTGTGACTGGCTTACTCGCTTAAAATAATGCCCTCAAAGTTCATCCAGGTTATAGCATGTCAGAATTTCCTCCCTTTTTAAAGCTCAGTAGTAATATCTTACATCACTGTTTTGTTATGAGGAAATTTAGTGTAGATTAATTTAGCTCGAAATAACATAGCTCGTAAAAGAAGGAGCAAAGATCTGAGGCAAAGCAATGTGATTCCTCCCAACTCATGTAAGTGAGTCTCACATCCTGACTTATGTAAGGGCCATTGCTGCACCTGGCCTGGGAGGGCTGTTTCAGGAAGGCATGCTATTGCTTTTGATTGTCTAGAACCACTTTTTGAGCTCATACTGGAAACACAATTCCTCTTTTCCTTGAGGGACACAAGGGCGAGTATGTTATGTCCTCCAAGCCAGTCAGAGCCTAGCACTCTGCGCCCAGCAGGGACAATTCAGGAACGGTCACATGGGTGCAATCAGAGTCCTCTCTGGGGCTATGAGCAGGTTGTGAGCAGGGTTGTAAGTATCCATTATTGTAATCATGTAGCAGGGAGATGATGAGAGGTAGAGTCCTGAGCAGCATCTGAACCCCTGGATCGAGACGTGCCTGAAGTTGAAATGTCCCCATCAGCTACTAGAGGGCATGACGCAATACATTCCTGGTTTTCGCTTTTAAGCTACTTAGAATCAAGTGTTTGAAACACACAAGAGAAAGAAACCTGACTAATGTTTAGGTTAGTGTGCTGGGAAGTAACAAAACAAAATAGAAAATAGCAAGGGCTCAAGGTCAAGTGCTGGGTTGGAGTCTGGCACTGTCCCTTTCAAGCTGAGTGGGCTTGGACCAGTTACTTAACATCTAAGTTTTTATTTAATCAGCTTTAAGCATAGGAATAATAATACCTCCAGGGTTGTTTTGAGAAGAATAATATTTCATGTTTTTGAGCACTTACTATGGAAAAAGTTAACAAGAAGTACTATGAAGCTGTGTGGTGTGAGGAAAGAAGAACAGTCAGGAGTCCTTCTGAGGCTTCTATGCCTGGTCACCACGAATAATGCTGTTACTGAGAAGGAAGAAGTTGCGATTTGGGGCAGAGTCAGAAGAGAAGTTTCTGATAATCCCAGGAGATCAGAGTGGCTAGCTATCTTCCAAAGGGAAAATGCACCATGTTACTTATCTGCTAACCACTTCATCCTCTTTCAGAATCTCAAACTCATGAATGTGTCCAAGTTCTGATTGGGCAGGGTTTTTGGACTCTGACCTTTATCCCCCAACCCCACTTAGTAACCTAGTATGAATTCTCCTTCCAAATATAATTTATTCATTAATCTGCTCATCCATTCATTTCACAGGTACTTGCTGAGTGCATACTGTGTGACCAGTGCAGACTGGTCCCCTGTCTTCTAGGAGTTTGTAATCTGGTGGAGAAAGCAGAGGTAGGATGGAATATAATTAGAAGTTGTGTTAAGTGCTAGGAAGAAAATGAAAAGCTTTAATAAGAGGTACGTTGGAAGGATCTCATTTAAATGGAGGAGAGTGGGAGGATTAAGAGATGGCTTCTCTGGGGAAATAATGCTGAAGCTTGGCCAGGCCCAGTGAGAGGCTGGCACTGAAATGAAAAGAGAGGTGGAAACCAGAGGAGCTGGTCTCACCCACCTGTAAGAAACAAGTGATTCACCCATTAGGAATGTGAGACCCGGAGGCTTGAAACTGGTTCCTTTGAAGTGGAGCTACTCAGGGCCTTCGGAGCAGGGACTGGCAAATAAATGAGGTATTGAAGGGCCCTCCAGTCTTTCACTCGGTCTCCTGTCGATGACTCTGGCCATTTATTCATTCATCCCCTGACTCATTCAAGAAATAGTTATGGAATAAACACAGTTGGAGGGAATTATGTTTTTCTAAATTTTTTGGTGGGGGGAATTATGTAAAATGATGAGGATTTGGGAGAAGGAAGACCGTCTCTAGCCCAGCTCTCAGCAGGAGGGCAGAAGCAGGTGGGTCCCTCCTCAAATGGCACCCAGAACACCTCCGTCTTTCCCTAGGGAATCTGTTGGCCTCTAGGCCCCAATCTAGCACACTCGTACACTTTTTTTTTTTTTTTTGATAACTCCGAGAGTTCTTCAATCTAGTCCTCCCAGCAGAGGCAAAGGTCCTCTATTCGCATAAAGCTAAGAAAGAGGTCACGTGGGGCAACTCAGCAGACTGACACCAAATCCAGCGTGGCTGCCAGTCCCTCCAGATAAACATAAGGAAAGGTCATCTAAACACAGGAAGACAGCCGTCCCCTTCCCTTTTCCTTTATGGTCCCCCCACCCCCCAGCTCCCTTATCCCCCAAGGGTGGACCTAGCCTTTCCCAAAGTTTATTCTGAGAGTCCAGGCTCCCAAGTGGAACGTGCTGTGGACATGGGAATACAACAAGCTAGCCAACAGGGAAAAACCAAAAATATAAACTAAGATATTTAATAGATTTCTGTCCCCTTCCTTCAACCCCCCCCCAAAAAAAAAGGCTCGGTGCCTGTGACTCAAGCGGCTAAGGCACCGGTCACATACACCTGAGCTGGCGGGTTTGAATCCAGCCCAGACCTGCCAAACAACAATGATGGCTGCAACCAAAACATAGCCAGGTGTTGTGGCAGGCGCCTGTAGCTCCAGCTACTTGGGAGGTGGAGGCAGGAGACTCACTTGAGCCCAGGAGTTGGTGGTTGCTGTGAGCTGTGATGTCAAGGCACTCTACCCAGGGCGACAGCTTGAAGCTCTGTCTCCAAAAAATAAAAAATGAAAAACATGGCAGCAATGTCTGCTTGATGTAGGTCACCCTTCCTGGGAGGAGGTCTTCTGAAATGTGTTACATTTGTCAGCAAACAGTTCCACAGAAGTTAAGCTCTTTCTTAGGCTCTCAGTGCCATTCAGTTGATCCACTAAACAAATGCAAGAAATGTTAAGAAACAAAGTCCAAAAAGCCTTGTGTCTCGGACACCAACAATGAGTTCAACAAGAGTACAAACAACATGAAAACTGCAGAGAAAAAAATTAGAAGGCTAAATTTCCTCTAAATGTACCATTGGAATTTTGTAAATGACCAGGAATCCCAGAGCCCGTAAATAGGAAGGCACTTTACCTTTTTTATTGACATACTCTGATCAAAACAGTGGTGAGAACATAAACTTTGGTTTGTACTCTCCTTTTAGGAGAAAGAAACACTAAACTACAGGATTGTGGACCTCAATCACTACAAACCAGCATTTGTGATGAAATGTTCAGTACTCATTTCAAAACAGACCCAGTGTTTGAAAGGAAAGCATAATGGTGACCTTTTTCATTAGCTGTTGTTCAAACAAAGATATGTTCCAGCAATATCCGATGCTTCCTTCCTGCCGGGGCCTCCACCCAGTGCAATTTAAAACACTTGTGCTACATCCAAATCAGAGCTGAGAACATGGCCAAGCTGACTAGCTGAGTAGCACTATGTGTATCGTTTATTATTCCTTTCTAAGTTTTTTAATGTTTTGTTTTATTTTTATATTATCTGTCTTGTTTTTACAACCTTATTGTCATGATTAAACATGTGAAACCATATAAATAAACTCATAATATATGTATTTACTCTTTTACATGATCATCTCTCTGTTTTTGTGACAAATAGCATCATAGGCTCATAACCACCCACGCAGAAATTTATCTCCTTGCACTTTGGGGTTTTTATGAATACTTCGTAGGCAAAAAACAAACAAAAGCAAAAACAATTTTTAAGCATCATGTCTAACTTGTTTTGGGTAGATGCTATAAACGCAAATAAACACAAATCTAAGGAAAGAATGTGAGGAAGAAACAGAGGGAGAGATGGAGAAACTGCTTGTAATCCTTGTCTTTAACAGGTCTGATGCTTCTGAAATAGGTAAAATAAGTTGAAAATGGTCAAAGTTAAGGAAATTTCCCCATGGAACAATAAATAATAAAGAGTTTTGCTACTGACCAAAACTTGATGCTGGATCTTTACAGAAATGACCTCAATGCTTAGTGCAACTCTAAGTGACAGAAACCATTTACATTTTCTACACTGGGCATAATTTTGCGATGGAAAAAAATTGAATGCATGTTCTTTTAAAAAATAATTTTACTTCTTTATATTTATGTAGCCTACAGCTTTCTAGAGTATATGTTAAAAAGAGCTACATACTGATCAGGCCCATGAAAGAGTATTTAGGATGGTACATTGCCACCATCTACTAGAACGAGAACTATTAGAGCATCAGTATTTTCCAGCCTGTGTATTATTTCATTTAATTCTCACAATAAGCAAGCGAAAATTCTTTATATCATTACCATTTTAAAAATGAAGAAATGGAGGCTCAGAGAAAATATTTTTCCAAGAGAAGGGGCCTTACTGGGTCATGTAACTAAAGATTGGAGGTGAGGCTGCCCCAGCCTGTTATACGGGCTCCAAGCTCAGTGTCCATAACATTCACTCAGCTCTGACTACTGCGTGATTGTTGCATCCTTAGACCAGTTCCTCCCATAGGTGTAGACATTCAGGGCCTCCCATTCACACACCGCACAGCTCAGAGGAAGAGAGTCTGTGTCGGAGCGTTCCTAACAATAGCCCCCAATGGCTGACCAGACGAGTTGTGCCACGTGTCCAGCTTTGCATCATTTATTGAGACCAGACAGGTGATTCTGATTAGCTTAGCCCACTGAGGAACGACACTTCAACAATGTTGCTAAGCCTGGGAGATCCCTCTACTTCTGCAAAGAAAAACTGGGCACTAGTAGGAAAAAAAAAAGGGAATGGAAAGCAGAGTCAGCCGATGCCATGCTTCCTGGAGGTTGTCATGAAGATCAAACGATGTTAAGGATATAAAACAGTTTGCCCAGTGCTCAGCCCACAAGTGCTCAAGAGGTGACAGGTGTAACTCTCATATGCTATTGTGTAGAATTTTACCAATTGAATGACGTGCGTGACAAAAAAGTACTGAGACTTTCAAAGAAACTCATTAGAACACGCATTGTTACGCAAAGCAGTCTTGCTGAGAGTCTCCCTGAGCTGCAGAACGTGGTGTTTCACCTCTGCAGTGGGTATCCACTACTGCTCAACACCCCTATTTTGTTTGGGACAACTTCCTCTCACCCACCACTTTTGACACTGAAAAACGTGCTAGTTACTGCACTTCCTTCTCCTCCACGCAAACCAGATCTGGCCAACCAGGAAAGACCATCTTCCCTCCATGGTGACTCAGGGATGGGCTGAGATCCAAGCAAGAACCGTCACAGACTTCTGGGGGATTTGGTCAGTGGATGCTGGGAGAACTTCTCTTCCTAAAGGACCATCACTTGCCGTGAGATGGGTTTGTGGCTGCCAGCAGCTATCTTTATCTTTCCATATGGAGCCATGTGGAGAAAGCCTATCTGCTGCAAGAGAGGGTGAGGAGTAGAAAACTTTAAGAAACCTTAGTGATGGAAAAAGACAGCATTGATAATATCCTCCAGCTCATGGATACAGGTATGTTTGAAGCTACCTCTACCCTTGGACCTCCAGGGTTGGTTTTTTTTTTTTTAGACAGAGTCTCAAGCTATCACCCTGGGTAGAGTATTGTGACATCATAGCTCACAGCAACCTTCAATTCTTGGGCTCAAGTGATCCTCTTGCCTCAATTTTTCTATTTTTATTAGAGACAGGGTTTCGATTTTTGCTCAGGCTGGTCTCGAACCCATGAGCTGGAGCTATCCACCTCGGCCTCCCAGAGCGCTAGGATTATAGGTGTGAGCCACCACGCCCTTCCAACCTCCAGATTTTATGAACCAAATAAAATCCTTTTCAGTTTAAACTAATTTGAGTTTAGTTTATGTTACTTGCAACTGAAAGAGCACAAACTTAAATCACTAATTCAAGTATCCTTTTCCCCACAACTTGTCATCTTTCTAGCTTGTTTGTTCAACTAGGCCTTATTGGGGCACCCAGTTTGCTGTCAACCCCACTGATCGTTCCCTTCCTCCTTTACTTTCCTCCCTCTGCAGCTTAGACTCGTGGTCCATTGTTTCAAAAACTCCCTTGACTCTGTTGGGCAAAATTCAATCCATGGAGCCTAACCATCTGCTTTCGCTGTACCGGGACATGAGCTGTTAAACAACGCAGGAGAAAAATCACACAAAGTGTAGACTGAGTCTAAATTCATCGTTATACCAAATGGTCTCGCCTGCAAACAGCAGTCCTGTGACATTTCTCTGATCAGCTTTCTCTTATGTTCCCTGATGGTAATATCAAATATTTTCCATTGTTCTCAAACCTTTCACTGTTTTCATCCCTTTCCCCTCTACTCAATAGATGTCCTCTGCTTCACAGGCCAGATAGAATTCATAAAGCTGTCTGCATTTTCTATTACTTCTCTCTTCTCATAATAGTGGCGCTATCTTTCCTATTTGAGCCCTATTCATCTACCTAAGACTTGCATCTTATTCCATCCCAACTTGTAAGAAATCTGCACTATGAATGAATTTGCCCTTCTCTGGCTTGTATCTTTCATTCCCTTAGGTTGGGCAGCTCTCTGCCTCTCCAGAGTTTCCTTTTATCCTTCTCTACCCTGCTCAGGACTGGGGCTGTCAGAGCCATATCAACAGGCTTCTCTGCCTGCTACTTTCTGGTGGGGTTTGGCTGACGGGAAGCCCCAGTCAGCCAAACCCCTGAGAGAGGGATCTGAGAGAGGGAAGAGCATAAGATAGGAGTAGAATAGTCCCTCCTTATGCAGGGATATGTCCCAAGACCCCCAGTGAATGCCTGAAACCAAGGGTAGTACCAAACCCTATATATCTACTATTTTTTTCTATACATACAAAGTCTAATTTATAAATTAGACACAGTAAGAGATTAACAACCTCTGATCATAAAATATTAATAGTATTATTGTAACAATATGCCAGCATTCCTCTTGCACTGTGTGGCAATTATTGAGTAAAACAAGGATTCCTTGAACCCAAGCACTGTGCTGTGACACTGCTCACAGTAGATGTGACAACGGAGATGACTGCTGAGCTATTGATGGGCAGGGAGTATGTATGGCATGGATGTGCTGGACAAAGGGAGGAGCCACGTCCTGGGCAGGATGGTTAAGATTTCATCACACTACTTCGAATTTAAAACTATCAATGGCTTATTTTGAAATTTTCCATTTAACGTTTTCAGATCTTGGTTGACCACAGGTAACTGAAACCTTAGAAAGTGAAACAGCAGTAAGAGAAGACTACTGGGTTTATTTCTCGGACTTCTTCCTGGCAAACTCTTCTTGAATATTCTGTTTCTTTGACCAAAGTAATTGTCTTCTCAAGACAGTCCCCTCCTCTGGTGTCTGGTAGGTGCTCCCTATTTTTCTCCTCTTAAATCTAAGGTCATTGGTCCACTGTTTCTTACCCCCAGGGCACCCTACAATCCCTCGTGTATTCTCTGCCTTGTAACTAGACCATCGTAAGTAGTTCCTTCCTCTATTATCCTAATGCGGAATTAGAAGATTTCATATTACATGGAGTTGGAATTCCACCTTAGAATTAGGATAGGTATTTCATCCGTTTCCTACGGGCTGATGCATTCTCCCTTTCCAATGAATTCTTTGCATCAACATATAAACGTACTCAAGTATCCCAGCTTCGCAGCTCCTTAATCTTTCCTTATCGACTTTTTTTTCTAACCTACACTCTTGATTACATCCTAGATCTTGTTATCAGTTGGAATCGTTCCTTTTCTGAAATCTTGAACTACAATATTACAGTATTCTTATCAATGTATTTTTATTATTATTATTATTTTGCAACAGAGTCTCACTATGTCGCACTTGGTAGAGTGCCATGGCGTCATAGTTCTCATAACCTCCAACTCTTGGGCTCAAGTGATTCTCTTGCCTCGGTCTCCCAAGTAGCTGGGACTATAGGCACCTGCCATAATGCCTGGCTATTTTTTTTGTTGTAGTTGTCGTTGTTGGGCAGGCCTGGGCTGGGTTCGAACCCGCCAGCCTCAGTGTATATGGCCAGTGCCTTAACCCCTGAGCTACAGGCGCTGAACCTTAATGTATGTTTTTTAATTGCATTGAAGGCTCTAAGCCCCTTGGCACCCCTACCCCACCCCAGTCTTTTTCCTCTTATTGTCATTTCCTTCTCCAGGAAATTTAAAAACAAAGTTTCATCCCTTCAATCTTTCTCTTGCTTAACAGTCAATCCCAATCCCCCTCTTTTTCCTCCTTCCTATTTGATAAAATCTCAATCCTGGGTCAATCCAACTATCTACTTTCTCTAACCTATACCCAGTGTTGATGAAGAGACACAGATATTTGTGCATGTTGGTGTCACTGTTCTTGTAAGATCTCAACTTCACTTTGGATCCTTCTAGGTGTCCATAATCAACATCTTTCCCCTCAATAATACGATTTCAAAGCAATGATAGTACTGGAGGTGGTCTACGCCTGCCATTTTATCTTTCTTGCCTCTCCTTTTACCTTAATTCACTCACATCTCTTTGTCTTGCACCGTCCACTGAAGTTGCTTTTCTGATAGCAATGCATTCTTAATTTCTCAAAATAATTGAATTTTCAGCCTTCGACTTATTTGGCCCTCTCAAAGGCATTTGACATGTTGTCTATTTATTTTCTTAAAACCCACTGGCCTTGTCTTCCAGAACAATGATATCTCTCGGCCTCCACTTATCTCTTAAATGTTGGAATCTCCCAGGGTTCCATCCTTATTCCTCTTCTCATCTTCTTCCTAGTTTCATGGCAGAAATAAAGCATAGACAACCAAACACTGGCTTCTAAAGCTCCTGCCCAGAAGTGACACATGTCATTTCTGCTCACAATTCATTGGCTAAAGTCAGTCATCTGACCATGTCTAGATTCATACAGTGGGAGGCATATAAAGATAATTATCATTTACCATACTATGTGACCAAACCCATTCAAGTTCCTGTTTTATCATTTATAAAATGATAATAATAATTTCTGCATTGATGATCAAGATACGGATGCAAGATAAAGTTTGACACATTGTCGTCTATCAGAAAAGGTAGCTCTTTCATTTTTAATTCCTTTAAAAGTTTAGAAATCCTGATATTCAGCCTAAGAAATTCCTGTAACTAAAGCTTTTTAGACACGTAAGAATAAAGTAAATTGGTTTTTTCTTTCTTTGAATTTTTTCTTTGAATTCCCACTTAAACTGTATGAATTATGTTTCCATCCCTGGCTTGACTTTCTTTTTTTTCTGCCTTTCAAGTTTTTGCCAGAACCTATGAAGAAATATGTTAGATAAAAATTCTATGATTTATTATTCATTTTTTAAATGTTCAAGATCTGTTTTCCAAACAAGATTGTAAGCAACTGGAGCCAAGACCACTAAGAACTAGCACTATTCGCCCATCCTGAGAATTTCTTGGTACTGAGGATTTCTGGAGATGGAATTGGGACTTTATGTTATCATTTCATAGTAGCTACTGATTTTCTATATAAGTTTATAGTTATATTTTAGCAGTGTTTATTTCTAAAAACATCCTATTTGTTAAATTTCTATAGCATTTTGTCAAAGTAAAGAGAGTGGTTGTATGACTTGGAAGATAAGTCAAGACACACAAATCCTGGTAATATTTCTTCTAGAGTCATCCATTGAAAACTAAGTGGAATAATAATTTATTGCCTTTTCATTACACTTCCTAGCATGACTCAAAAAATTCTATAGAGAATGGAACATTCATTCCCCGAGGTAATGGATTCTATTCTTTTAAATATTTGGTACCCATATGAGTTATCAAATACGATTTTAGAAAAACAGTTATACAATTAGGGGCATTCCAAAGCAAAACTTTGAAGTATAACATATATTATCCAGTTTAATCTCTTAAGAAATCTCCTTTACAGTGAGGGATAGCAGGCTTGGCGCCCATAGCTCAATGGGTAGGGCACCGGCTACATATACCGAGGCAGGCGGGTTTGAACCAGGCCCGGGCCTGCTAAATAACAATGACAACTGCAATAAAAAAAATAGCTGGGCGTTGTGGCAGGCGCCTGTAGTCCCAGCTACTTGGGAGGCTGAGCCAAGAGAACCACGTAAGCCCAAGAGTTGGAGGTTGCTATGAGCTATGACGCCATGGCACTCTACCGAGGACAACATAGTGAAACTCTGTCTCAAAAAAAAGAAAAAGAAAACATGAGGAACAGAAGTGATGCTTGGAAGTCACAAGGATGACACCTTCTAAGACTTCTCTAAACCACTCAGCCCTGCAAAACATGTGTACATGACAACCAGCTCATCCCTCAGCAATGTCAACTTGTTTAGAATAAGCTTACCAATTGTGCCATGCTTAAAAGATAAAAAGAAATGGTACCTGGGCAGATATCCAAACTAATGGCCAGCTATATAGTACAAAAACAGAGAGCCTGCATGTTTATAATCTCATAAACATGAGTATAAAATATACTCAATAGTGATGAAAATCTTACAGGGTTGATAATGGGGTTTGGAATAATGCTTTTGTACATTTTTTCCCCTAAACTTACTTTAAAAAGTTACTGACTGTGCCTTTGCTAAACTTTTTTTACTTGGTATATATTTATAAAGCTCTAAATACTGATGCCAAGATTGTCAAAGGAGAAAAAAGTGAGAGAAAAGATTACGTACGTAAAGGGACAGGAATACATCCTTCCTTGTGGGAAGGAGTAATACTGATTTGAACTAGAATTCGGTCATTTAGATTCACTCAGATCTGAAGTCCTATTTTTTGCCTGGAGACAAAGCACACGGAAAGGGAAATTGTCTTACTCAATTTGCACATGGCCTATTCTTGGTTCTTCTGCAGCTCATACTTCTTTAAGCTGCCGGGCTTCCCCTCTCGTTATCTAGAAAACCTCAAGGTCATGGACATCCACAGCAGAGAAGTGGGTTAGAGATCCAAAGAGATGGGGGAGGGGGAACTCTCAAATCCCATTCCCTCTTCTCTTCTTTCATTTTTACCACCCATTGGCAAAATTGGACTGTCACTTAGACCAGCAGTTTCCAAGCCTATTGTATTATAGAACCACCAGGAGACTTTTTTAAAAAGGCAGGTTCTGGGCTCCATCCCAGACCTACTGAATCAGACTCTGAGGGGTAGGGATCAGGAATCTGCATTTTTTTATAAGTTCCTTGGTGATTCTGATAATCTGCCAACTTCAGAAAGTTTAGAAAGGACTGCCTGGCTGTGGGCTAGCTTGGGCATTGCCCTTGGTAAAAGTACTATACCTGGAGCTTGGATCATTTTGGCAATTAGAGAGATCTGGTCAGAACCACAGGTCTTCCCATCACCACTTGGCACTGCCCTGCTCACACCTACCCCACACCCTCATACACACAGAGAAGTGCAAACCTGTGGATGGAGAATGTTTTGTGCAGCCCTCAGTGACTGTACGGCCATCATAATGATGGTCCTAAACCATCACATCCCCAGGGGTGGGTGGCATCCCTAGCAATCCTGCCAAAGCTGCACTTATCCCTCAGAATTTTCACCCACTCCGACTGCACCTTGTCCTACTGTTTACACTGAATGGCATTTGCCCAACTGCGTGTAGCTGGTCCCTCATTTATTTTGTCCAGAACCCCCTTTACCTGGAGTGTTTGCAAGCAGTACCTACTGGAGGAACTCATTTAAAAAGAGAAGTCTGCGTATACATAATTCAAATTCTAGACCCCAGTGATAACACTATTATGTGTGAATGCAATTCTCTACATTCTTTCAGCTAATTTCCTGTCTCCAGAGTGACGAATGCTTTGACATGTTTCTGAATTTCTGTGATGCTCTGCCATGAAGTCCTGTAACTCATCGCACTGATGGTGTTGATCTCAAGGTCAGGTTTAAGTGCTAGGCAGTTCCCAGAAAGAGCAGCAGCCTCTGGTGCGCCTCCTGCCTTGGGCTTGCCCAGTGAGATGCGATAGCACGAGGGCACCAACTCCTTCCCTCTCATGCTGTCATGTTGAGCAAACACAGGAATTTAGTGTAATCCTAGAAAATTAAAATTACTGATCCTTGTTTTAGAAAGGGAGTATAAATATGTGTGCACATGTATCTACATTAAAATTTTATAAATGCGTACGTCACAATACATGTTATGTGTGTATAGGCATGTGTGTGTGGTACTAAGGTACATGTGCATGCCAGTACACTGGAAGACACAAATATTCCACTGGGTTTTGTATCTCAGAGAGCAGTATTATGGAGGAGGAAGGGCCATGTAATGTTTGAGAACTGGGTTTCAGTTCACAGGAAAGAATCAGGGTAGGCTTTTGGCATTCTTTCTCACCTTCCTAAAGCAACCTCTCTTCCTGCTAGTGGCCCAAAGTTGGCTTCTTATTTTTTATTTCGCTAACTCCAGGGAAAAAACATTTCTGCACCTCTTTTTTCTTGTGGTAATATATGCACGATGTAGTATGTATTGGGCAGAATTAAATGAAATTGAAAAGAAAAGAATTATACAACAGATTAATAAATCAAAAAGTTGGGCTCGGCGCCTGTGGCTCAACGGGCTAAGGTGCCAGCCACGTACACCTGAGCTGGCGGGTTCGAATCCAGCCCCGGCCTGCCAAACAACAATGAGGGCTGCAACCAAAAAATGGCCGGGCATTGTGGCGGGCGCCTGTAGTCCCAGCTACTTGGGAGGCAGAGGCAGGAGACTTGCTTGAGCCCAGGAATTGGAGGTTGCTGTGAGCTGTGATGTCATGGCACTCTATCCAGGGTGACAGCTTGAGGCTTTGTCTCAAAAAAAAAAAAAAAAAAAAAAAAATGTGCTGTGGATAGTGTAAGCAAAGATAAATGCAGGTTAAAAGGAAGCAGGTAAGATGGATAAAGGAATACAGAGGTGCACAGATTTGTGATAAAGCAAATAAAGTAAACGTT
>CAUYRH010076966.1:0-15813 GCA_963574655.1 Perodicticus potto
TCCTGCTCAGGCATTGGGGAAATCATTAGCTGTTCTCTCTTTGGATCTTTCTCTCATCCAAACATTTACTCCACTTGGTAGAGCTGTGTTCCCCCAGGCGGCTTCTTCATCCTCAGTGTGACCGATCTGTCCCACTGTCCACCTCTCTCTTGCCGTGTTCTGAGGCTCGCTCCGCCCACACGTCTACTTTACTGATTTGCTCCCCAGTCCTTCCCATTCTGTGAGTCAAACCATCAGCATCATTTGTATTCCAGCAGTTCTGATTTTCACCCCGGGGGTATCTAACTGGCTTTTTATACAGTGCATGGTGTCTTTCAGGGATATGTCAGCGTCCCATATCTCTCTGAGGGTACTGACTATAGTCTTTAATAGTCTTTTACTAAATCTTCTATTAGTTTTGTTTCCTTGGGTATAACTTTTTCTTTTCCTTTCTCTTTCATGGTGTTTTCTTTTCTAAAATGTTTGGTGGTTCAACCTGAACAGCTTTATCTAGGGAGTGAGAAAAAGTTGGTGGGGGAGGCCCAGGGAGACTGCTGGCCCAGGGAGACCACTGAGCCACTGATCAAATGTGCATTTTTGCTAAAATACTGGAGGGCAGATGGGCGGCTCTGTAAGGGGCTGAGCGCAGGGATGGGGGTTCAATCTTGAAAATGCAGGTAGAGGTTCTGTTTGGGATGCGTGGGGAGGGAGGAGAGAAGGGAGCAGAATATCTATCTGAGGGCTGAAGGAAAGCAATATTTAGTGAAAGCCTAGATGGGAGAAAGGGAAGCAGGCAGCAGTTGAAATGTTAGCTTGCCAAGTGGGTGAACACCGGCAGGCCATACACGCAGGTGCCAAAGGCAGTCCGGATGAAGCTCAAAGCTGAGCCAGGCACGGGTCTGAAACTCATGCAGGGACCATGGCTGACCTGGGCTTCCTCAGGAAGGCTGCGTTTCCAGAGGCGACAGGCCGCTCTTCCTGGAGCACCTCAGGCGGAGCTAGTTCTGGTAAGAGGCAAGGATGAGGTCCGCCTGGCTTCTAGCTCACAGTGTGGCTCGGAGGTGCATCCAGTCTGGTTGCTCACACGTAGACCAGCATCCCTGTAGCTGCTTGCGGTGCTGCGGCCTCCTCGCCGTGCCCCACGGCTCCTTTCCACTGGGCTACCTCTTTCTACAGCCTGAACCTCCTCTGCGTAAGCTGGGGTCACATGTCTTAATGGGTTTCACATAAGCATTGGGTTTTGCAGGTCCACCTGGCCCCCGGGGGACAGCTGCTTCCATGAAGCCTTCGTGTTTCTCAGCAGAGCAGCCCGGCTCCTCAAGGTGTCCTCTGAAGCTTGATAAGACGAGGCCATGAGGCGCAGCCGTTTGGAAAGCCTTTGTCCCTCCGTGAGGAATCTGATCCCACCGTGGTAGAATTCCCTGCAGCTGGCTCCGCATGGCTGAAAATCAGGAATCACTTCCAGGAAATCCTGCTAAGAAGAAAAGCCCAAGGAGCCAGACCCCAGACGCCGGCCCTCATCAGGCTGGTAGCAGCGAGTGAACAGGCGCCCACCGGGAAGCAGACTCTCCAATGCTGCTCTTGACCATAATTGTGCTTACACTATTGTCCCATTTCTCTACTATTATATTTTTTAAATTTATAAAAATTACTTATTGAGGGCAATTTATGCCATAGTTTGCTCACTCTTGCAGTAGTATAAACAAAGCATTGGACAATAGACAACAGTCTTTGTCCTTGAAGAAACTAAATAATTCATAGATAGAGATGGGAAAAAATAATGAACACCTGTTATATGGTAATGAGTGGAAATAAGTTCTACATAGAACAAATAAAGTGTCAAATGTAAGTGGACTGGAGGGAGAACATTGTGATTCTAAGATATTCTGGGAGGTTTTTCCAGAGAAGGTGAAATGACAATGAAAATGAATGAGGGGAGGGAGTAAGCTATTCACATTCTTGGGAACAGTGTTCCAGACAGAGACAGCGGAATGAGCAATACCCTCCCTGTGGAGGATGCATGAATGGAGTAGTGGGTTCAATAATGGTCCCCAGATATATTTATGTCCACGTCCTATACACTGGAACCTATGAATATGACCTTATTTGGAGAAAATTCTTTGTACATATGATTAACTTAAGGAATTTCAGGTGTGAGAATTTTGGTCCACCCAGTGGGACCCAACTTCAGTGACAAGTGTCTATGAAAGAAAGTCAGCAGGAGATTTGACAGATACACAGGCAAACAGAAGGCCATGTGAAGATACAGGCAGAGAGTGGAATTACACAGCCACAAGTCAAAAATAATCTGGAGCCACCAGAGGTTGGAAGAGGCAAACAAGGATTCTCCCTTGAGGTCCTTGGAGGAGCACCACCCTGCTCACTGTGGTTTTGTACTTTCACCACTAGAACTGTGAGAATACCTTTTCTGTATTTTAAGCTACCAAGTTTGTGGTGGTTTGTCACATTAGCCCCAGAAAATGAATGCATGTGGGATGTTTGAGTATGACTACAGGGGCTGAAGGCCTGCTGGGGTGAGATGCACTGGGAGGCAGAGGAGATGAGGTCAGAGAGATACAAAGAAATGGGGCAATAGAAACCAATGAGCTGTTATTTGGATTTTGGCTGTTATTGCGAGTGAATTAGGAAGTCAGTTTGTGTGCTTTTTTGGAATCCTCCTGTATTATGAGGATTCAAGGAGTCTGGCCCACTTCCTTTTTAGGATCAAACCTGCTATGCTGTACTTCTTATTCATTGGCATATCTCCAGGCCCTACAAGTCTACAAAATCTTGTTAAGGAAGTGTCATCCACCTGTTCCTGCTCCATTTTTCTTAGCTTACCTCTGAATCTTTTGTTGTTAGGTTGCCATATCTGTGGCTATCACTTCTGTCCTTGCCCTTCCTTGTCTTAGCTAAAGTTGAAATCACTCTCTAACTCCATGGAGATATTGAAGGATCTCACTTCAACCTCAGAAGTTTTCTGAGACATCTCTCTTATAAATTTCTATTTTTAATATCATAAGTGAACAGAGTTGCAGTTGTATCTCTGAGCTTCAGTGCTATTTCACAGTCTATAATAAGATCAACCTATTCTAATTTGAAATATAATACTAGAGCCACAATTACCCCACAGCAAGATGGTACCATCTGGCTTACTATTAGTGCAAGACACTGAGGTTTTATGCAACATGCATATCATTGGGATATATACAATTTTTTCATCCAAAAGATGACATTTTACTATGATTAGTTTGTCAACTTACTATAAGTGATTAGAATAATAGAAAAATATTATGGTTTTGCAAAAATGCAAATCATGTAACAAGATGAGTGTCACTTTTTAATGAGAATCAGTTACATGACATGTAGACCTCACTGACATCATAAGGGGACCCGTGAAAAGATAAGGGCAATGAAGAGTCTGCAAAATTAATATCACAGTTAATGTATTATCTAACATGAACATCATAAGTACAGGGTAGGTACAGGGTAAGCTTTCTTTTTGCTGTTTTGCTTTTTCAAAGTTTGAAGAATTGCCTCCATCAGGGAAAAGGAGTGACATTCTTTTCAATTCAAAATCATAATGGTTTATCAACTTTTTCTTTCCAATTTGTTTATATTTCCTGCTCTTAATTTATTCATACTCTGGCCTAAGAACATTTGGTAGGTGGTTGATCTCAAACATTGGATTTTTAGTGTTTCATTTTTCCTTAGCATCCTGAAATAGATATGATTTAATCAAGTTTGTGGTTTCATCTTGATTTCTTTGGGTTCAAATATGTAGTTTGGAAAGTGCTAAGGATTAAGAGAAATAGGAGGGCAAAAACTTAAAAAATTTCTAGTAAGTATATTTATAAAGGCATGGGATTGCTTTAAGTTTTTGACAAAAGAGAACATTGTTTTTCTGCACATAAATTATTTGAAAACTATGGTTACTGAAATAACCCACAGCCTGTTTTTACTAGAATGCTGTGAAATTAGCCAGAGGTAAAACCTAATATTTAACTTTGTGAAAGCTTTTTTTTTCTTGCATAACTCTAATCCAAAGATATAGTACAGTCAGGAAAAATTGATAGTTTTGTTAAAGTAGCAGATAAACACCTTATAAATCTGTAGTTTTTTTTCATACACTCATATCTAGAAGTAAATAGGATTAGAACACAGGAAAAGAAGAGCTAACCATAAAATTTCAGTTGGTGCTAATGTCTGGAAAACAGTAGATATTATTAACCTTCATGTGTTTAAAATTTCTAGTCAGCTATCATGATGATATAGTAGCAAAAAGTATTAGATTTATTATAGAGAGCATATCATCTATTGACCTAATATTTTCCTATGCTCTTGTGAGCTTATTTACTAGGTTATCCCCCACTCTACACCCTCCCCTTAGGATTTGTTGTAAGAGGCAGGTATAGAGAACAAAATTGTAGAAAACAGAACTAAATGCATTATGCACAGATTAATTCTAATATCAGTATATCTTAGACCTTCAATTTTCTGCTATATAAGAGTAAAATATTGGTCCAAACTTTTATCAAGGAGAAACAAAAGTACTATACATTGTATGTTCCTGAGATGACCCATTTTCTTTCCAAAATTTTTTCTGTGTAGGAAAAGAAATAATCAAAACAAAACCCAGTAAATGTTGGCATGTAACATCATAAAAATTGAGAATAAAGATAATAGAAAGTGATATTTATCTTCTATATAAATATTTTGCATATATTATAAATATGTCACTTACAAACATACATTTAGAGTTATAAAAGAATGCCTGGTAGAATGAAAATTTCTTTAATTTCAATACTATAGAATGAAAAACCGTTATGAGGATTTTTGTTGTAACATGAATAATGTCCAAAACCTTGGGGAGATGGATGAAATAACAAAAAGCTCATAATAACAATAACATGAGGCTCATTTCAGAAGAAGAGATAAAAGAGTTTAAGTTTGGTTTTTCTGTTTTTTACTAAATGAACTTTCTTAATACCCTCTTTGGTCTCAGGTAGTGCAATAAACATGCTCTTTCACTAGGAAGTTCACAACTCTACAATACTTCTCATTTTTATTAAACTTTAATATCCTGAAGGAAATTACAATCTTGTTTCTCCTGTCATTGTCTCCAATTTAGCTAATAGATTTCTAGGGTTGAATAGAATTCAATATGTCTCTGCTTAATTTGTTGCCTACAAGATGACTTCCTCCAATCTCTTGGCTGGTCTTTCATCATTTTCCTTTCTGTCAATGGGCATATTAAATTATAAAGAAAAGAATATCCCTCTTTATCACACAGAAACAAACATCTTGAAATTGTAAATTACTTTACTCTTTCTGTACCTTTGCTTTCCATAACCTTTTAATATGTTGACAATTCGGCTTCTGACTTCATCATTTTATGAGAACTGTTTTTACTAATATTGATATTGATACTATATTTCTCTTCTCCTTGTGCGGTTCGTGATCTCCAGAATTGAAGAATGAATGCATAGACCACTGGCAAGCAGTAGCGATAGAGCTATAGTTCATTAGAAGATAGAAAAGCTCCCAATACAATGGAGGAGGTCCTGAAGGGGGTCCTGATGATGAAACCTATTACATCATTTACTCAAAATTCAAAATCTCATCTAAATCTCATCAATTCACAAGTCCCAAATCTCATCACATATGCAATCAATATTACATAAGGATGAGTTTCTGTATATAATCTGTCTTGGGCACAATTCTTTGTGGATCTGTGAAACTAAGGAGACAAATTATCCATATCCAAATGGTGGAATATACATAGGCTAACATTTATAGACATTCAAGTTCTAAAAGAGAGAAAATGAGGGGAAAAGGAGTTTATATTTGCATACAATACCCAAAGCTAATCATACAAACTCCAAAAAATAATTTAGTGTGCCTCTGGACTAACAGCTCCACTCTGAACCATTTTTCCTTTATCATGAAATACTTTAATAGTATGTATTTTCTGTCCTGTATTTATATGCTGTTTTCTGTTTGTAGAATTTTTGGGTTCTGATAGCTTTTCACTTCATGTTCTCTCTCTCTCTATCTCTTTGGTCCAATCTAGCAGAGACTCTGCTAATATAGCATTCTCAAGAACTTGTGAGTTGCCTGTATGTGTCTCACTCATTCTGTCAAAATTCTAGTTCACAGATCTTCCCGAGTTGATCCCCTCTTTATTTTTGGCATTTGCTGAAATTGCTGAGACAATATCCTTAAGCTTCCTAGATGTTCTCTTGTTTGGGTGAAGATACCTGTGAGTCATACCCTCAGTATGTTCAAAAACCTTTTGTGATACTGAATATGCTGAGGTTTTGACCTATATGAGGCACTAGCAAAAGGTTATACAGCTGTACTCTCAAACTTTGCTCGAAGACATACAAAATGGACATCTAATCTCTTAAATTTAGAGTCTTTTACCTTCTTAGTTAGAAAATTTCCCAAATCATCATATCATATTTTCTTTATGTTTAATAGTTAGCTTCTAATTTGTCTTTCTCCTCTCACATTTATTTTAAGCAGCAAGAAGAAACCAGGCCACATCTTCAAATACTTTGGTTGGAATTTTCCTTTACTCTGCCACTAAGTATATTCCATTATTATTTTTATTTGTACACCTACATCTTTTATTAGGCAGTTAGCTCCCTATAAGGAGACAATAAGTCCTAGAAATCTTTGTATCCCCAGCAAATATTATCGCTTAATAAGCACTTATTAATTCAACAAATACAAATAACTTATTCAACAACTGCTTTCCCATTTCTATTTCCCCACTGGCAAATATTTCAACTGAGGAGTTTTTAAGATAATCTTTCTAATTTGAACAGGTAATTGTAAATAATGCAAATTTGAAGTTATAATCCAGTCTATAGGATTTTTTGTTCTATGAATGTAAATGTGTGTAAAAATTCAAATTCTTCTCAATGAAAATGCATACTTATTTTAAATGAAATATTCAGATTGATATAAGTATGTTAGAGGTGCTCCCCAGAATAAATGAGGACTTTCTAAGTAAGTTTATTCCCTCTTGTCTTAATATCACTTGCAAAAGGATTTCAAAATTCAGAAAAGAATAGAAAAAATGGACAAATAAGTGTCCTTTGTCAGTTATATTTTTATTCACCTATAGTGAAAAGTAGTCATTGTATTCATAAAATATTTTTATAATTAGTGTATAAATTGTATTTATGAAATTTATAAAATACAATTATAAATTATACTTATAAAATACTTTTCATAAATGCAGTTTCATAATTGATAATTCCCTGAGGTCCTCTCATCCATTAAATGATAAATTCTGTATTAAGTATAGAATGAGATCATCTTGTTAAAGGCAATTATGTCATATTTTATAATATCGCTTCTCATAAACTGACATTAAATCTATTCAGCAATATATGTGGAACTTTCTTTTTTTTTTTTTTTTTTGAGACAGAGCCTCAAGCTGTCACCCTGGATAGAGGGCAGTGGCATCCACAGCTCACAGCAACCTCCAATTCCTGGGCTCAAGCGAGTCTCTTGCCTCCGCCTCCCAAGTAGCTGGGACTACAGGCGCCCGCCACAATGCCCGGCCGTTTTTTGGTTGCAGCCATCATTGTTGTTTGGCGGGCCCGGGCTGGATTCGAACCCGCCAGCTCAGGTGTACGTGGCTGGCGCCTTAGCCAGTTGAGCCACAGGCGCCAAGCCACTGTTAATCTTCTTATGTTTCATGCACCCTGGTATTTTCTATGTTATTTTTCTCCCACATCATTAAAAAAAAATTGTTGATCACAAATTAATAAGTTGTTATCATAGCTCATTAATGGATAATAACTCTCAGTTTCAAAACTATGGTTATAGCAAACAATGATGTAGTAAAATAGTCACATTTCAATTAAAGAAAATGTAGAGGTTATAGATAAACACAGGGGCAAGATAACAACAACAAAAAAGAATGAGCTAAAAACAATTTCAGCCAAAATTGTTTCACTATGATACATTTCAATAGCATAATAAAATAGTATGCTACATAATAGAATGTTTTTGAAAAGTTAAAAGTCGAGCCAGGTGGATTGCTTGAGGTCAGAAGTTTGAGACCAGCCTACTCAAGAACAAGATCCTACCGCTACTAAAAATAGAAAAACTAGCTGGGTTTCATAGGTGCCTATTGTCCCAGCCACTTGGGAGGCTGAGGCCAGAAAATAATGTTATCCTTTATATAATGTCCTTTAAATAAAACATTATTGAATAGAATAGAAGGCTCTTACACTTTTCATCAGGGAGTTGGTCTGCTTGCAGTATTCCCGAGGCGCCCCAAAGAATGAGTACAGCAGGAACCATAATGATCATATCCTACAGAAAACAAGGGAAATGAAAATCCAAATCATTCTGTTGTCATTTTTAAGAAAAACAGACAGCTACTTTCTACCCCAAGATGTGGCCATTTGCCTACTTAACAAACATTTAGGACTGTCTGCTACATTCCGGAAATACAGTCATGACCAAATCTTCGACTTTGCTCTTCAAATATATATCCACAATCTCAGAGGAAGAATGAAATGTAAAATCAATAATTATAAATCAGTCAAAAGCTGCCCTAATAAAGGTATGGATGGGGCCTGGTAGGAGCAGAGAGATCTCTGATTTAACACCTCTCGAGGAAAAAGTAGTTCTTAACACACACAAAGGGGAAAGGGCATTCTGGGTCAAGTGCACAGTAGGTGCGAAGCTGGGAGAGAGGAAACTGGTGGGACAGGGTTGTTGCCTTCCAGGCCCAGAAGAGAGTGCTGATCTCTGAACAGTGAAAATTCCAGGCATAGTTAATCAAGGAAATAAGCAACAGTACCATTTCATTAATGTGTGCTTAAATATGAACCAACATGACAAGAAACTTGAATCTAAAACAATTTGTAACATAACTAAGAGAAACTTAGTATCACAAACATAGAATAAATTTGTACTACTTTGAGTTTTGCAAAGGCTGATTTTTTTTTAATGAACCCAAATGGGGGCAGGTCATAAAAGAATTGAAGAACTTAGTTACAGACCTGAAGAATATAAACACAAAATTTCTAACTACTTGAAACAACTGGGCAATGAGAATGAATGGAGAGTAGGAAATATGATCACCCCTGTGAACAAGGAGGACATTCTCAGCCTCTAGTTCTACACGTCTAAGAATAGAGAGTTGGGGATCTCTTGCAGGGAATTATAGATGAGACATCTTGAGTTTTTGTTCTGCAAATTTTGAGAGGTTTATTTCATATGAACTTAGCTTGAAAGGACAAATATCACACACGGCGGCTTCCCTCTGTGGTGTGCTGCCCTCAGTTTAGCAAAGTGGTTCTTCTAAACACTCCCTCAGTGATTTGGTGCAGGCACATATGGTTAGTATCCACAATGGAAATTCCCTCCATTGGACATTATTCTGATCCACAAAGGAAAAGAGTCTAAAAGGTTAAATGATTTGCCAGAGATCAAACATCTGGTAAATAAGGAAACTTGGCCCCAATCTCGGATCTTCCAACAGCAAAATCTATTCTCTAACAACTCCATGGCACTAATTACAATGACTTAATAATTTTCAGTTTGTTTAATAAATTTATTTAAATGGCTTGATAGTTTTCAAATATAATTCCAGTAGATCCATAGGAGACATCTTGGCTAAATGGATACCTTCAGCAAATAGCACTAAACACTCTCATTTCATTATTATTTCTTTTTTTTTTTTTTTTTTGAGACAGAGTCTCACACTGTTGCCCTCAAGTGCTGTAGCTCACACCAACCTCAAACACTTGGGCACAAACAATCCTCTTACCTCAGCCTCCCAAGTAGCTGGGACTACAGGTGCCTGCCACAAGGCCAGGCTATTTTTAGAGACGGGGGTCTCACTCTTGCTCAGGCTGGTCTAAAATTCATGAACTGAAGAAATCAGGCTCGGTGGCTGTAGCTCAAGCGGCTAAGGCGCCAGCCACATACTCAGAGCTGGCGGGTCAAATCCAGCCTGGGCCTGCCAAACAACAATGACAACTACAACCAAAAAATAGCTGTGAAATATGGCAGGTGCCTGTAGTCCTAGCTCCATGGGAGGCTGAGGCAAGAGGATCACTTAAGCCCAGGAGTTGGATGTTGCTGTGAGCCGTGATGCCATAGCACTCTACCCAGGGCAACAGCTTGAGGCTCTGTCTCAAAAAAAAAAAAAAAAAGATTACAGGTGTGAGCTGCTGTTATTATTGTTATTTCTTAACTTACCACTTACTACTATTTCTGCTTAACTTACTAATGAAATTGGGAAAATGCCACAATAGTGAGGAAGGAACAGCATGTAAATCATTCAATTCCATTTTCAGATAAACTTAAATATTGCTAATCAGGATTATATCTGTTTTGATAAAAAAAAAAAAAAAAAAACTTGTTTCTTTTTCACTGGTAGTTCTACATAATGTACCAAAAAAAGTTTAAAACCACAGTGATGAGGACGACAAAACCAGGTACTCTAATATTTTTAAAAATTCTCATCAAGTGAGAATTTTAACAAGTTAAACAGAAGCATTATTAATCTGCTAAGCCTGCGAAGCAAAGATAAAAATTCCTTAACAACAACAAAGACAGATTCCTCTTCAGGTTACAGAGGTGATGTCTTGAAATACCAGCATTTCCTGCAATGATATTAAATATGCTCTAACTTCGTGCTAATTTTTAATAGGAAGAATTATTATTTTATTATTATATATTATATATAATTATATTATTACATTAATTTAAAATTAATATTTCCTAAGGACTTTTACTGACTGGCAAAGTAAGAAGTATGTCATACAAAGTAAATTATGTTATATACTTGTAAAAATACTTGTACTTGTAAAATAATAAATATTGTTTAGAATTAAGATGGTAAAATAAATAATGGCAAAGTAAGAAGTATGTTATACAAAGTAAATTATGTTATATACTTGTAAAAATACTTGTACTTGTAAAAATAATAAATATATTGTTTGGAATTAAGATGGTAAAATAAATAATGAAACTGTTGAATATCTCAGTGGGGAGATAATTGAATATTTTCCACAAGTAAGCCCACTCCCTTAGAATTTGCCATGTATTTTGACTTTGAAGCTGCTTAAAATACAGGGTGTCCATAAAAGTCATGTGCAATTTAAAATAGTTGTCTGTTTAAAATTGACAACTATTAAATATATATAATTGTTTTTTCAAATTTGATCATTCAGAAGTTTTTTGATTATAAAGGTTTTTTGCCATAAATAGCTAGACACTTTTCTTACATCATATTGTGGCATTTTCTATTTAAAAAGGGATGGTTTTGAAAGAAAATCAGTTGTCCCCTAGATGGCACAAAGTATGCAAAGAGGAGACTTAATATTACCAAGAATAACAATTGTTCGTGAGAAACATAAATTTCACAGATGGCGAAGTATTACTGGATCTGATCCCATGTTTTCTATCATTCTGATCACTCTCTGTTCCCTTTTGCCTTTGCCCAAAGCCACTTAATATTTTTGGTCCCTATTGAAAAAAAAAGACTCAAATTTCTTTGAACTGTCTCTGTAATTCAAAGATACACTTTCACATAGAAAACAACAAGACCATATTTCATTGAAGAAGAATAAAATAGAGCTACTTCACTAGTTTAAAAACATGTACAGTACACACACATACATACATATCAAAATGACAGTATGCTCAACTCTTTCTTCTCATGGTTACCAGTTAAATCCAAGTAAAAACCATTAAATTGAATTTAAATAGGATGAAGCAACCACAGGTTGCTACCCACAACATCGGGAGTACTCGCTCAAGCCCTAAGAGAAATCTTGACGCCCTTATTTGTATTCCATTTCACTGAGTCAATCTAAAATTCCTCGAGTGCCTTCTGAGAATCTAGCTTTTGGTAGGTGTGATATTCTTTAAAATTTGAGAGACAACATGAGCACAATCTCTTTCACTACTGATGTTTCTAGAAAGGGAGTTGGGTAAAGTTTTGACAATTGACGATGGATTTCCCCAGTGTTCTTGAGAATCGGTCAAATTCTACTGAAGTTCAGACCTATAAATATGTTCCTCCCACTTTTTTTTTCTTTCCAACTTAATTCGCTGCCTGGGGAGTTTGGTTTTACAACCAAAGTTGTGAAGGCAGCCCTGTTTTTAGAGCCCTTTTGAGTCAGCTGTGGTGACAACTAATTCCAGACTCAACCTCAGTAGCAGAAATTGAAAAGCAGCTTAAAGGATTCATGCTCTATTAGACTCTTAAGTGAAAGAATGCACTTCCTCTTTTACCAGGTACAGCAGAATAAGCAATAAAACTTCTCTCTTGAGGGATGAAGAATAATAAATAAATAAACCAAGGTGTGCAAGGGACATACATAGCCAGGTAGACTGCACTAGCTCCCAATGAAAACCGGTGCAAGCTCCTAAAAATAGAAATGAGCAATAAGGACCCCTTATCGGACAAGTTGATTACTATGTTAGACTTCTGATCGATTTTCTGAAAATATAACTCAGAGGTTCAGATTGTGGCCACAGACATAAAAGAAGCTGTCGGTCCAGATGGAAATGGTGCTGCCACCCTTGGTATTTGGAAAATAGATGAAGGAGTTTGCAGCAAATACCCTGGTGGTTAATACCTTCCTGCCAGTGGCACATGTGTGTGTTGTCACCCCGCGTTGGTGCTCCTCCATTCCTGGACGTACCTGTCTGCAGGTGATCTGCTTGTTCTGATCAGTGCCCAACTGGTAGATGGCCCAGATCACGTCCGGTGTGGCTGTGTTCCTGGCTGCAGCCCGAGCTCCAGGCGCCCGGCCCTGGGTAGAAAGAACAGAGGCAAATGAACACGCAGCCCTCACAGGGGCGCCGCAGGTCTGGAACATGAAGCAAGCTTGGTCCCGATGTTATCTGGCCTAAAAATTCCCCCCGCAGCATTTCAGGTAATATATGCAAATGAGGTAATTTTATTCCCAAAGCTTTATTATATTTGGAAACACAAACTTTTAGTTACAGAGACTTACTTCTTTTTCAGTAATTCTGAAAGAGGACACATTCACATGAAATAGAAATAGTGCCAGGCCATGAAATACTCACTAAATCAAGTATTAAATACACTATGCAATATGGTTATAAAAACCCAGTCACTTTTCATGTGCTAATTAATTTTAGGTGCATAGTGTATTAAAAGATTCTGATATTTTTTTTCTCTCTCATTTTCCTTTATTTCCCCCCCATTTGTTGGGTGGGGTATTCCATCCTTTTCTTCTGTCCACATGGAAAAATGTTTACCTCGCTTTGAGTAAATAATTAAATTAGTGAACATCAAACCAAATTGAGGGATATTTCAACTAAGTTTCCCATGGTTTATATAAAATGTAACAATCTTGGAATTCCAAGAAGCCCTAGCAGAAACTCCAGAAAAGGCAGAATGTCTTCAGTTAGATATGATGCCATCATCTTTTTTTTCTTTTAGTGAATTTGTAGCTTTTTAAGTTAACTTTGAACATTTCTCATTATTTTACTATACCCTGTCCTATTTTCCAAACCCACATATTTTCTAAGAAATCTTGGAAGACTATATATATTCTCATTTTAGTCCCATAAAGCATCTGGAACAGTAGAAAATAATTGTCCTGCATTTATGTAAACATCAATGAAACTATAAGTATTATTTTAACAGGACTCCCCTTTGCCACACATTTGCACAGAATCAATACGATCTACCTACTACGAGTTATTAGCTCCATCTCTGGTAATAACAGAGTTACAAGGGGGTTTTGCTTTTACCTTTTTCATTTTTTAAAAGTTGGCTTTGTATTTATAAATATTTGCTTCTTGCTTTCCCTACCTCTCGGTATAATGAGATTATTAGGAGGTGGTGCACAGGCTAATATTAGAGCCTATGTCATAGGAAAAAAAAGTATTGATTTGCTTACTGTGTGGTGAGTCAAGCCTTTGATTCCAACTTACTGAGAAGCACAGGGCTCACGCGGTCAGAGGCAGCAGCCGGGCATGGAAAATGAGCCTTATCTCTGGGTGCACTTTTTGACTTAGAGGCGGTTCTTCACTCTTTCATCATCAAGGCTGTGATGGTTAAAAACGCTCAGGCAGTTTCCTTTATGACGGAAGGGCATGCAACGTGTCTAAGCAAATACGGAGGAGAATTATAAGGAGCCTGAGTGGAGCAGCCGGTGACCAAACTGCCGTCAAATGAGGGACTCTCTCTTGTCCAGATAGCGGCTATCTGATAACTGGCCTGCATTTTCGCTCCCTTGCAGCACTGGGCTGCCCTCCTCAGCAGCTGAAATTAACTTTTACTGGTGGGGACAAGGTAATCAAGTTTGCTGAGGGTGCTCTAAAGCACTGCATTTGCGTTTTTCTTTAGGTGCTTCATTCTGCTGGAGTTGTCACTGTGCCTCTACTCCCTGTGTGACACCAGCACAATATGAGACAGTATCAGCCCTTCCCGGCACCAGCCTTAGCAGCAATTCCTAGTTGTTAGGGAATGCCCTTGGCTTGTCCCTGCTTTGTGAGCAGGTCCAGCACCCCCAAGTAAATAGTGTGAGGGGAAGTGTTTCTGGGTGTGAAAAATGCTGGTGCCTGTCACCTGGGTTCCTCCCCTGTAAACTGTGGCATCAGTAGTTTTGGTCTGTGGATACCACCCCAAGACCTTTCCCTGAAGTCATACTGGTGTTCCCAGGGTAGCACCCCGGCTGTCCTCAGGAGGCTTCTATGTAAGGAAACCTCTGCGACTTTTCCTGCCCTTTGCTCCTTTTCTGTTTCATTTTGGAGAATTACAAGGTGACTGACTAGCAAAGCTGACTTTGTCAAAACATGTGGCTTAGGGTGGAAATAGATGAGAATGGTGCTTATTGTATTATCTGAGGGGACCTTTAGCCTTAGCCCGAGGGATCAGTGATGCCAGGATCCCTGTCCTGTTAACCGGAAGAGACTTCCAAATGCTCAGCATGTGTGCTGTGCGAACACAGCATATGTACTTGGGGTTCCCAAGGTAACCATTTTTAGCCATTGCAAAAGTGAAACTGGATCATTCATTGTCAGATGACTTGAAAAATACGATTTTCCTTGGGGAAAGGGGAAATAAAATAAGGAAGAGAGGGATATCCATTTATTTGCTAAGAGGTACCCAGAAAAGTTTAGATATAGTATCAGCCATATGGCCTACTCTTTAAAAGTCCTACACATTTAATTTTAGATGTAGTATATCTGTCACTAAAGAAGCCATAACAGTACTTATTAATCATTGTGAGGGCAGCAATTTCTGGCGTGAAAGGCTGCTTTAATGTTTCTTCTATGTCTTACATTCATTTACTCAACAAATATTTATTGAATGCACTTATGCACAATGCCAGGCACTGTGATGGGTATAAAGAAAATTGGAGCTGGCTGCTCCTCCAGATCCCCACCTTCCCGGGTATGTAATCTTTAATCAACCATGCCAATAAAAACAACCAGGCAAACATGTGCTCATATTTTGTCTTCTGTATAAGCCCAAAGAGCAACAAGAGAGGCAGGGATTTTATCTTTTTTTGTTTTGTTTTATAGAAATGATTTCATTCTTTAGAATAACATATAAATGTCTGAAGGCAGTATATGGAATATGCTGGAAGAAGTCACAAAAATGTTTTTTTTTTCCCCCACAGGCATTTTTTTTTTTTTTTTTATTGTTGGGGATTCATCGAGGGTACAAGAAACCATGTTACACTGGTTGCATTTGTTGGGTAAAGTCCCTCTTATAATCGTGTTTTGCCCCCAAAAGGTGTGGCACACACCAAGGCCCCAAGACCCCACCCCCCTCGCTCCTTCCCTCTCTCTGCTCTTCCTTTC